>APFE031102924.1:8714-65035 GCA_000404065.3 Pinus taeda | reverse complement strand
TCCATTTACCATTATTTTTAGGTACTATAACCAAAGGAGAAACCCACCGGCTATCTGAAATTGGATAAATGAAGTTTACATTGAGTAGTTTTTGGAGCTTTTCTTTCACTATCTCCCTAAGATTTGGATTCATCCTTCTTTGAGGTTGTCTAATTGGTCTACTGTTTTCCTCAATGTAGATGTGATGGATGCAAGTCCTAGGATCAATACCTTTCATGTCAGTATACTCCCATGCAAATGCAGTAGAATGTTTTTGCAAGATTTTGGTTAGTTCTTCTTGTTGTGACTTTTCCAATTTTTTATTGATATTTAATGTTTTACCTGGAAAAATCTCAATGGCAGAACTACCAAACTCTTCCATAGAGTAAAGATATAGTTATCTTGATGATAAATATTCAATGTCAGATTCCAACTGAAATTGTGTGGGGTCATATTCTGAAGATATCTCAAAATTTTCTAATGTGTTCAGAATTTGACTATCCTCACTGATTTTAGAAATCGTAAAGACAGGTTGTATAGTGTCCTCATCATCGAACCATTCATTATCTCCTAATTTTTTGATTGCTTTTGCTGGAGGATACAAATTAAATTTCTTTGTCGAATTTCCATTAGAAATGTACATATCCCCAGATCTACAACTAATGAAAGCATCAGCTGCGGCTAGCCAAGGTCTTCCTAAGATAAGTGGGTGCCCTCCTAGATTACTCTTGGGGGTCAAAATCATAAAATCTACTGGATAATCCCAAGAATCCAAGGAGACTGAAATATCTTCTAATACACCATCTGGTTTGATAATTGATCGATCTACAAGTTGCAATAAAGTAAGTGTAAAGAGGAGATTAGGAAGTTTCAGCTGTTCCATAGTCTGTCTACTCATAATGTTGATAGCGGCCCCTAAGTCAATCAATGTATTTGGAATTTCTATCCCATTTATATGTGTCTTGAAAATTGGACTACCTGGAACTACATACTTTTGCATGGTAATTTTTCCCATCATGATATCTGCAATTTTTCCTACCAGGTGGATTATTCTTGTATCTCTTGGTTTCCTTCCTGGTCTTTTGAGACTCAACTCCTTTATTGTTTTTGCTAGAATAGGAATCTCTCTAATGTCTTGTAGCAAGGGAATCTTGATACATACATTTTTTAATTCATCTAGAAAATCATAGTTAGGCAACAAGATTTGTTTTTCCACCCCTTTATCAATTTGTAATCTTTCAAGGAAAGGAAGTGTGGATGAAGATGCAGGTTGCTCAACTATAGGAGTTGTGGGGGTTAACTTTTCTTTCTCTTTTTGAATGTTTGAGTTTTGAAGAGATGCTTCCTCAGAACCTTTATTGACTTTGAGGGAGTCCTCCTTAGAGGTGTCTTGCTCTTGCACATCTATAGAAGGTTTTTCTAAAACTCTACCAGACCTGAGTTGTACATCATTGAGAGAACATCATATAGGTAGGAAATTGTTGTCCTTCTATCATGTAAGTATTCTGAGGATTTTTATTGTTAGGATTTGGCAATGGCTGAGCTGGAAGTTGATTGGTGTTCTGTTGAAACAGGAGCATGAGTTGAGGATTTGGATTTTGTTGAGGAGGTTGTTGTTGAGGAAATGGTAATGAAAGTTGTGGACTTTGATTTGGAAGTTGTGGAGTTTGTTGAAAAAATGGAGGAAATTGATAAAATTGAGCAAATATCCCGTAAGGATTTTGCATACCTTGTACCCATGATTGATATGGATTTTGAGGTTGGGGCCAAAGTTGTTGCCAAGGATTCCAATTTGGTGGGGGTTGAAAATTCATAGGGTTGTTGAACCCTTGAGTTTGTTTCCCCTACCAAGGTCTTCTCGCAACGAAACAACGAGATTCTACTGAATTTGGATCTTCTTGAAAGATAGCTTTGAGTCCAGGAATTGAAGGACAATCCTTGGTCTCATGATTCTCTGAGCAAATCATACATGTTTCTACAATTTTTGCATCCTAGGGGCATTCCCTTAGAGCATGTTTCTTCCTACATTTCGGACAAAAGATGGCTAGAGCATCAGTTTTTGCTTTCTTCTTGTTTTGAATTTTAAGGGTGTCTAGTTGTTCACTAAGGCTCCCCAAGGTATCAGTTTTGAATTCATCAAGCATATTGCCAATTTCTGCCCTACTTACTGACCCAATTGCAGATTTGTTTGCCCTAATGAGAGAAGGATCTCTATGCCCTTTTCCTGTCTTAGATTTTCCTCTCGAGAGATGGACACATAGTTCTGCTATGTCATGAAGTGGAAGTTGAGAAATGTCTCCTTTCCCCATCATGTTTAAAATATCTATCCATTCATCTTTGATGGCCTTCAATAAAAGGGCTTTGAATGTTTCCTCATCTAATTTGCTCATCTTTGCTCTCTTTAAGTTGTATTGAAATCTTTCAAGTAAATCCTCCAAGTTCTCATATTATTTTTGTACCATTTTGAATACCTCATCCTTGTGATTGGTGGGCATGCAATAGTCCAGGTATCTATCCAAAAATGTTTGTTTCATATCATTCCAAGTCCTAATAGATTGGGTGACTAATCCCATGAACCATTTCAAAGCGGCTCCCTTCAATGTTGAAGGAAACAATTTGAGTTTTTGAGAGTCTTCCATATTAACATAGGTTCGGCACACGACCTCAAACTCAAACATAAATGTTTCAGGATCCTCACTTCACAATCCATAAAAGTTGGGGAGGACAGCTGGTGAGATGTTTTTCATCGTTGTATGAGTTTCCTCATCAACTATAGGGAATCCAAATGAGTTGTCTCCTTCCCTATTTCTTCCATTATTACTTCCATCTCCACCATTGTTGCCTCCATTATTTCCTCCTCCCTTACCTCTACCTCTACCTATGAATCCATCTACTACTTCCTCTGTCATGATAGTTTCTTTAGAGTCCTCAGAGTCCTCTAGTTCTTCTATCAAGGGAGGGTGAGAGGGAGTTTCTTCCTTTTCTTCTTCAAGTGATTCTACTTCTTTAATTACAATATGCTCTCCTGTAGAAGTAAAGAAAGGGTCTTCTTCTAAATGAGATTTGGTAGATAGTGTAGGAGAATCCTCTAATTTAGCTGTTGCTCCTAGAATTCCAGGGATCTTAAGGCTAGGAGTAGATGGTGGTGAATCTTGTCTATGCCTTGAAGAAGATGGAGTTGTGAAAATCGAACTCTTAGCTCTAGCTATAAACCTTCCCCTAGAATCTCTTGCTCTATGCATGTGCTTTTTTATTTTTAAGTTGGGCTAATAATTCTCTTTCTGATCTTCCAGGTCACACTAGGTGCAATAAGAGAGCATACTTAAGAAATTATTGAACCAATAACTCTCTTTTCTAATCCTCCAAATCACACTAGGTGCAAGAGGAGAGCATACTTCAAGAAGTTATCAATTTTTCCCTTCTTTTTATTGTTTTTTTTTTAAGAAATTGGCTACCTAGTTACACTTCCCTGGCAATGACGCCAAAATGTTTGGTCAATTTAGTGTGTCCTAAATTTCTGCATTTAATTGTCAATCCGGGATTCGTAAGTTGACGAAGTGCGGTGCACTATATGTGCAAGATAACCTATCTCTTACTTTTTGTCGTTTTTTGGTTTTTTTATGTGTTATGGGGGTTTTTATCTTGGTTGGTTTCCTAACGTGTGAAGAAAAATTCTAAAAGATAAGTATGGATATAAAAGTTCAAGGCAATGATGTCCTTTATATTGATTTCCCCAACTCCAGAAATATGCAATGACAAAATTAACTCCTAACAAAATAAAATGAAAATGTACCACTATTCTAATCAAACAAACAATGAGCTATTGATCATGAAACCAAGTATCCTTGTTGTTGTCTAAATACAAAAGAAATTGTACTCAAAGAAATCCAAAAATTGCAAACAAAGTAAAACTAGAATCAAATTACATCAATTCATCCTTTGACCCCTTGCCATTAGTCTCGCTATGGCTTTCAGAGGTAACCATAAACAACTTGAGAAATCTGATATCTAATTTGCAGGAAAATAAGCTAATATCAAATTACACACTCATACTTCAATCCCTTGCCACTAGTCCCGCTATGGCTTTCGGAGGTAACTGAAAATAACATGAGCAATTCAATAACTAACTTGCAAAACAATAAACTAATATCAAACTATACATTTCATACTTCAATCCCTCAGGAGGCAACTGATAATGACATGAGTAATTTAATATCTAATCTAACTAATAAAGCAAATATACAAAACTGAAATAAATAAAACAGTGCTGGGATTGAAAACTAAGAAAAATAAATCATCAGAAGGACAAGAATAATTCCATGTCATTAGTCATTGTGAAAGCTATGTGCAAATGCCCGGGCTGCTTAATCTGGAACAAAGACACTGATTAGTTAACAACAGTATAAAGCATGAAAATTTATGGACATAAGTAAGACGTGAAGACCATAAGCAATGCAATATATATACATGAATGATTATGGCATAAGGAACGTAAGGCAATAAAGCATGAAACTATACATCAATGAACGAAACCTCAGCTTGTGCAGGGACCCTCTGCACAGTCCTCGGGAAACATCTATTAACCACGAATTGAGCTTATAAACAGAGTCTTCTCATGTATTCAAAATGCAGTCATAACATAGAAATAGAGTCACAACACAATGGGCTTGTTAACAGTCAAAAATTACATTACAAGGACTAGCTAATATGTGTATGAGAACGTATTATTTATAACAGAGGATGTCATAACTAATTTCCTACAATCTATGCTGATAAAAGATATGTGAACAACCACGTCCAGGAATTTAGCGTTATGGTTGCCGTGAAGATTAAATCTTTGGAGGGTGGCTGTTGGATTTGGCTCATGGAGCAGTCCACAAGTGTTGATATGTCTCCTAAGATTGAGGAACGACCACGTAAATTTTCACGTGGTGAAAAACATAGTTTTATCACTGTAGGACTCTTAGGTTGACCACTGCTTTGTCCCCCGTTGACTATGGCCTCTTTTGATGAATTCGACTGAGCCAATAGGACTTGGTCCATGTCCACGTTGTTTTCAACTTGCCCATGTGGCTCGATTCACTTGAAGACACCTGCAATATAGACTTTGACAAAACAGTTGTGGAAAGTTGGGCTGGCTGCAGAAAGTGACAAGATTCCGTAGCTCATAAACAAAAATCTAGTTCAAATAGCAACACAAACACATAGTCAAGAAACCACTTTAAATGCTCTTTTTTTTAGCTAATATGCAATGATATTGATGACTTAGGAGGTTCAGAGGAATGGAAAGAAGCTAGAAAAAGGTGTAGGAAAGGTGCAAGTTTGGGACGCAACACTAGAGGTTGTGGATGTTACAATTTTACTGTTGGATAAGAAAAATAAGGGACTTGTATGATATTATCTTAATAAAATATCTATAAGAACCAAGACAAAATAGCTTTGAAACCTATTATCCATTCCTCATTAAAATAAAATATTGTTAATGCTAGTAAATTCCTGCAAACCTAAAAGAAAATAAAAGTGAATTATATGCAAACTATTCGTTTAAGAAAAACACACCAACAAAATGTCCTAGAAATATACCAATCACAATGTATATGGATTTTATGTTCTTTAGGGTCAATTACCAGGCCTAATTGCAATTAATAGCCACCTTACCGAATGTGATAAACGAGGGATTTGAACACTCTCCCAAGCTCAAAGAAAACAAGATGACATGGCATATGTTTATTGAATGAATCACTGAAAGTGTCTCAAACCCATGTAGATTAATTTAATGTTCTTTGACATAGATTCATCAAGAAGGTCATGTAGGATATTTTAATGCATTTACAAACAAATTACAAACAATGAGTTTATAAACATGTAGGTGAACTCAATGTAATTTCCTATTAATAAAACACCTTTGTATTAAAATATAACAAGTGATTTACATGGTATAGATAGAATACTTACCTTATCAACAATTTAATTCATACAACTAACTACCTGTAAGAAATTAGCTATCCAATCATAGGGAGTCTCAATCTCACCCTCTAGTTAAGCTACAAGACCACTGGGATGAAGGGAAATAGTTTCAAGGCTTCAAGTGATTCACTTTATCTCAAAAGTTTTCAATACCAATAAAGAAAATTACTATGGAAATTTTCTACTAATCTTATAGTCATTTCAATTATGCAAGTCCCTCTATTGGTCCATACAACACATGAATATGCCCCCTTCTCTACTCCATAATGTCTTAGTAATCCTATTTATATTAGTGACCTTCAATATGAGGAACATAACTAGTGTTTACTTTAAAATTACTTATAAGCTAGTAGAAATTTGTTCTTGCATATTTAAGGATCAACAATCTATAGTAAAGTGGACATGATTCCCCATTCAACCTCATTTTTCTCCTACTCTACTACAATTTCCTTTCCCAAATTTTGGTTTCTCATTTTCTTTCTACCATGTTAATAAGAGCTCTACACATTAGTTTTCACAATGAACCTTTTCCTCTCTATAAAGCACAAAAGTCACAAGTCATATTCTCCCCTGCATAAAGTAGATAACTCCAAGAAGATCCTTCCCTTATCAAATAATTTTTTCTCTACATGATTGGTAGGGAATGAGAGGATAAGAATCACATTTGAAATTTTCATAGATGCATGAAAGTAGGAGTTGGTTAGACTTCCTAAAGTGATGTACTATGCTCCTCTCTTCCATTAACACTTTGGTTTCCTTATTATAGTGAAAGTTAGCCTTTAAATTATCCATTACTGACAATGAAAGAAAGGGAGTTAGAATATGGAACTTGATAAATAAGAAAAGGGAAAAAAATTAGGATAAATAGGCAACTAGGATTATAGTTATTCCTTTGTACCTCCCTCACCTCTTCCATTTAGTGAAATCATATACTCTTAAATGTCCTTTATCAATCATCCTTGGAATTTTTTATATTATTCTTCAACATGCACAATTACAAAGTTTAAGCCTATCGTATGGTCCTTATAAATACACATACATATATGCCTAGTTATTCACTAATTGAACCTTGGCCTTGAGATTTGCACTAGGAATCCATAATTTTCATGCTTACATATTTTTCATATGGATTCATTTGCATAACTCAATTCCCATCATTACAACACTTATTGGAATTTGGCACATAATTGGGTCCAATGTGATCCAATGGTCAAAAGTAAGGATATCCCTTTTCCCTTCCTCTTGGAGTAACATCTTCCTCAAGATTATTTTAATTTTAGCAATACTAATTATATTTATTCTTTAGAAACACTCATGTGTAGTTATTGGTTGTTTTGGACAAACATGCTCAATTGTTCCTTTCACTATCTTAGGATACCTCCAATATCTTCAACATTATAACATATGCCTATAACAATAATCAAAGTAAACATCCATATCATACCCATTTATATGTAATAATTATTCCAACCATATGAATTTATTTTGTGTGTGCACGCACGTGCTCCAAATGTATGCCACAAGCAAGTCCAACTCACTATCTTCCCTGCATGAGACAAGTTTGAAATTTGAACATTATAATCTAGTTCATTTTGATATGACTGGATTTTGGGGGAGCTCTCTGACGATTTGATCCTTCGCAACCTAAGTATGCAGCAACCCGCCATGCAGAAACTCTTCTCTGGCGTCTCTCTTGTCCAAGCCAGCAACCATTGGCTCGAATCGCCTCGTAGGAAATTTGATGGCTGCAACATGGGCAAGATGAGGGTGCGGGCTTTCAAGATCTATCTTGAATGGAGACTGTAGAATAGCAACGACAACGACTACAAGGTGTTTATGGCTGTCGACCATCTGTAAGTGGAGGGGAGATACCCAGGATGAGATCGAAGCCTTTATGCTGATGGGAGAATAGATCTCGGGCCATGGGTAGCAATAGGGTTTGGATCTGAAAAAAGACCCACTTTATTTGCTGCAATTTTTTCTGTCCACAGGTCAGACATGGCTGGGATCTTCAAGGAATGGCCGCTCCACAGCCTTGCTCATTTGATTAAGGCAGATATAGGTTGCATCAATCCTTTGATGACCAGGAACAAGCATCCAGCGGGATCCAAGGGCGTAGACGGAAAGCACAACAACCTATCAATGCCTGCAACTGGATGGAAAGGAATATAATGTCGTGACCAGGTCTTGCTCCATAGACCTGACACAGATCTAATCGAGTCGGATTTGGCAGAATTGGAACTACTTGAGCAGAATATGACAAGGATCGATGGGATCGTTAAAGCTGATCTGGAGAGATCAGCTAGGGTTTTGACAGACGGATAGGAGCTACATTGATCGATGGAGCTCCCAAAGGAGTTTGAGGATGTAACCTGGAAGCAGAGGATGCTGAGGGGAAAGACCACTCCTGATCTCTGTAAGACTGTGGGGGTAGGAGAAATTGAAGCCAATTCAGTGGATCCCAATCCCTTTCAAATCTTTGTTAAAACACCTATGGGGAACTCAACATTGATCTGGGTTTCTACTACAGACAGTGTAAGAGATCTGAAATACAACATTGCCAATCAGATCAGCTACTTGGCTAGCAAGCAACTTGGGGCAGATCGCTTCAGGACCTTAGATCCATAGTGGATTACAACATTAAGCTAGGATATACAATCATACTCAATTTAAGACTACAAGGAGGTGTAGCATCCGGCAAATCAACAGAAGGAGGTAGTGGATCTAAGACAAACCACATCCCAAATCCACTCCAACAGCACAAAAGTGAAGGAACATCTTACAAGCACATCTTACATGGAGGAAAAGTCTCTCCAACAACTCCAAACAGGCTAGATCAGAACCAAGCCCATACATTGTGGAACAATTGTAGCACACTCTAGAACTAACAATCGATACAACAGAAGCAGAGAAGGTATGTAACCGTTATGAAAACCAAGCCATCATATGCCGTTTTAACGGATTTTGGCCCAAACCCTTTGATATTTTTCATTGGATTCTCATGAAATGGTCCCTGGATTGTGAGATCCATCTCTATTCCAAAGGGTTCTTCATAGTCAAGTTTCAATTAACAGAAGTCAGAGATCTCGTGATTCAGGAAGGACCTTGGGTCTGGGGATCTTCGGGTCTTTTTATTACTCCATGGTTCCAAGAATTTGATGCAAACACTTTTGTTGTGTCTAAGATGCTAGTATGGGTTTGCCTCCACAATCTTCCTATCCATTTCTGGGATCAAAAGGTACTGGCAAGCATAGGCAATGCCATAGGCAGATATATCAAAATGGATACACAAAGAATAGAAGAAGGAATATTTACCTTTGCACGCATATGTGTGGAAGTAGACCTTAGTAAAGGATTACCAGGAAGCATAAAACTAAAGCACAAATATCGCAGCTAGATGCAGTCATTAGACTATGAAAATACAACTTTCAGATGCAGAATTTGTCGGAAAACTGGACATCTTCAAAATGCATGTCTAGAATACAAAAATAACAGCCACAGAAATAAGAAATCTGGCAGTCAACAAAAAGGATGGAAATTCACCCATACAGATTTGGATGAAGAGGAAGAGTATGAAGAGGAAGAACTTGGCCCAAACGAAAGTATCTAAACAGAAACACAAAAGACTTCTACAAAAGAGCCCATAGAATCACAATTTGGAAAGAATCCAAATACAATGGAAATTAGTGGAACCAAAAGGCAACATTCATCAGACTCCTCAAATTCAGACAAGGAAAACCCCCGACCTGGCGAAGAAAATTCACTTCAAATTGTTCCCATAACTCCATCCCAAGGAAAATGGGAAAAGGCCGAGAAGAAAAAGGGGAGGAAGTCTTAACCCCCAAGTGTAACTCCTCTTTTCTCGCTGTGGTCGTTTTCACAGGAAGTTTTTTTTTTTTGGCCTTTTATTTTCTTGTTGCAGCTCAATTCTCTGACAGGCACTGGCCCAAAATTCTCATATGAGGAGGCTATGCAGGTGTTCAGTGAATTTCTCTTCTTGTTTTTAGCTAGACTAAATTCTCATCCAGTGAGCTCTATGGTTCGCAAATTATAGAGCAAAATGAATGCTTTAACATATACTATGTAACTTTTTATCCTGGTAATAAAAAGTTCATTTTTTCTTTGGAAAAAAAAAACTCGATATCTTCCCTGACATGCCCAAACATATATATCCTCCTTGATCTTAGTTAGCACATACCATGAATCTTTCACAAGAACTTTGTTCCACTTGCCCGTTCATTTCCATGCTCAACCTTCCAAGCTTAGGCATTCCTTTCTTTGTTAAATAGCCCCTTGGGAAATTTATCTTGCCAAGGATTTTACATGCAAGAAAGGTGAAACTTATAGAGCCTTATTATTAGGGAATTTCACTAGAAACATCTCATAAATATTATCTTATGGGAAAGGAACATCATAGGGTTCTAGTGTCATCACAATATCATCCTTCCCATGCTTTCCAACTTGAGTGGCCATCATATTCCCTTATTAGATTGACATATCATCTCACTTGTATCATATAAATAGAGTTACTATGAGATGTCAACATTAATTTACATAAATCAAATTTCATAATTATGAAATAATTTTCATAATGTTTGGCCCTTGCATATGGTAGAAACTTGTCTCCATCATTAGCTTATGCTTATCACCATATCTAAGACAATTTTCTTGCAATTTGTTCTCCTTGACTAATCTTTCACTCAATGAAGAAAACTATAAGTAATCATGATTATAATCTATCATTTCAACATTCACAAAAATACATGGAATGATATTAGAATTATCATTTTCATAATAATAATTCAATCACATTTAAATGTCAACATGTTAAAAGAAATGCAATATTATTTGCAATATATGCATTATTAATACAATCAAGCATTTGCACAATGTGATCAAACACAACATGAATGCATTCAAACAATCACAAACATTCTTGTCATATATTTGACTTTCAAACTTCATCATACTCCCTTATATAGATATCATTAATATACCCAATTTATCTAATTAGCTATAATTTATGGAATTTTACATAATTTTTTCACCACCCTTTTGATTAGCATCTTCTTTCCCTTTTCCTCCTCACTATATTGTTACATAGTACCATCAACATCGTGATCAATGTTTTCATCATTCTTGGTTACTTAGTATTATCCAAAATATTAATCAATCAATCATTCCACCATCGACATCTAATGTTGCAATAGCTTATGGTTGAGGATCCAAATATGGATTCACCCTTTAGATACACATCCAAATACAACTTTTGCATCATTCAGCTCTAATTTTTAATCATACAAAAGAATACAAATTTTCTATAAACTCATATTGATGCAAATACATATTGAAACATGATGCCACATAATCTAAAGTTTTCTTCCATTAAAAACATTTTTATGATGGATTGTGAATGTTGAATTGAAGGCCATAATGCATAGAATTATTGTTATCCCCTTCATGATAATTTAGCTGTAAGATATAAGGTTAAGGTTGATGCCTACAATGGGTCAATGATTTTGTTGCTCAAATCAATTCCCAATTAAATCCAAATATTGAATAAATTTTCACTAAGAAATTACATTTTGTCTTATTAGTACAATTTTCTAGTAAAGCAATTCACAAAGAAGTAAAATTATCTCTACAATACATTTCTCCAAAGACTTAACATGCATCCTATATGCATACTTGATAAACGTGTATCCAATCACTTGCATTTCAAGACATTCTTAACATGAAGTAACAT
The DNA here is from genome assembly GCA_000404065.3 of Pinus taeda. Lineage (NCBI taxonomy): Eukaryota > Viridiplantae > Streptophyta > Pinopsida > Pinales > Pinaceae > Pinus > Pinus taeda. The sequence continues at coordinate 53,343 of APFE031102924.1, read as the reverse complement.
ATTCAAAATGAATGGTAATTAAAATCATATGAAATGTTTTTCTTATAGACACTTAATAAATGGATTTGATTTTTTTAAGGCATGATACAACCATTATAACCAATTTGAATATGAAATTTTAAGGCACTCGAAAACCATTATAAAAGAGCGAAATATGGGAGTTTAAGCCTATGCTACATTTTCCTTGAGTAAATAGATTTAATTTCAAGAAATTACACAAGTAATTTAATATTTCTACAAGCCAATAATTACACCCATGAATCAACAATTTTGATCATATTTTATTCCCAATTCACAGTTCCATGAACTCTAGTTGCATTTTTCCATCAAACATTTGGTTGTGATCCTTATACAAAAATTAACATAAGCAATTTATGCTACCTAATATATTTATGACTTGACTTGGGCGAAATATGTTAGTTCATCATGGGCATTCTAGAACTATAATTCATGCCCATGTAGAGAATATATGATCCCATGCACTGAATGTGATTGTGTGAGAGAGTGATTTCATGGTTATGTCTAGTACCATACAATTTACAATCTAGACACTTATGGGCATTTTGATTTGCATAATCTATCTATAACAATTAATTTTAAATTCAAAATTAATTGGTAATGGAATATCGAACCATAAGTTCAAGTAAATAAATCAATTTTATGCGAGTTATGTTGCCCACAACTAGAAGTAAATGTCAGTTGTAGTGAACATAATAAATCCTACACAACATTTCTTGAAATTGTGCACATTATATTCATCATAGAAATTCACATGTGAGTTGTAATGAGAAATAAATAAAGCCATCATTTACCCATATCAACTCAATTTATTGGAAACTATTTAGTCAAGTGGGAGCTCATAATTTAACCAACAATATTAACAATTACATGACAATTATTTACATGATTTAAGCATTACCAAATTTACCAAATTAGAACATAAGATTCAATAAGACATTCCTGAAGAATTGGGATAGATTTCATGACTTTACAAGTCTGCATGTCTAATTCAATAAAGTTCATATTGAATAAAGAAAAGCATTTTTAACTAATCTTCATAATGATTGATTACATCAAACAAACAATCTAAATAGAGGAATTTTCATAGGGAATTGTGACAAACTTCTAAATATTTCGATTCATAGTAAACTTATCATTTACTATTTAGTTATTTGTTATAGTAAAATTATGAGATGTTACAGATTGATATCAGAGTAATGGGTGAAAACATTGGGGCTATATGAGCTCAAAGATATAAATTATAGTGTGAAAAACCAAGCAAGCATAGTTATGAGATGAGTTCGATTAAAAATATATTTGTTCATTTGTTATATAGTTCCAAATTATAGTTGTGATTTCAACTATTTTACTTGCAACAAGGGCCATAACTAGATAGCTTCCCTGGTATGCAATTCAATGTTTCTCTATCACTTCCTTATGTAACAAGCCCTTTTGATAGTTTTGAGCGTTTTTATGCTTTATTTTAAAAGGAATTTTTGGAAAAGAAACTAAAAAGGTTGAGTGTATAAATGTTTTATAGATGTAGCCACACACCTAATTATTTTAATTTTTTGGCATCATAAGTAGATTATATTTTTAGCTTTCTCGATCCCGTGGACATCCATGAGTTACCAAAGTGGTGTGCTTTTCTTGTGGGTCTTACGAAAATTGTTCAATGAAGTTTATACATTAAGAGAAACATAGACGAGGCTAGTCACTTTGGTTTTGGATATGATGAACTAATTTTGGGTGGGGTGTGAGAGGGAAGGAGTCACAATTATATAAAATTTTGAAATACAAAAGTAAGGGAATGTAAAACAATAAAAATTAACTTAAAATAATCAATTTTGATATTATAAGAATGGAGAATAATAAATAAATATTAACAATTAGTGTTCATATATGATAAGGCTAATGAGTTAGAAGTTTTTATTATATTCTTATTTCAAATCAAAATATCCAAATCATAGTTTTTCTAGAGCACACAAACTCGTATAAATGTGTTCTCTTATAAAACAATGTTATCAATTGTCAATATTAGATTTTTTAACATGATCTATACTTTATAGACCCTCGTTAAGAACACTCTCACATGATCTATACTTTATAGACCCTCGTTACGAACACTCTCATCTAGATAATTTATAGTTGTAAGGTACTCAATAACTCATCCATTAGTGAGCTTAAGTTCTATCTCCATAGTAATAGTCAAGGTTGTGGTTTCAATTAATTGTTAATTTTAACTCAAAAATAAAATAAAATAAAATGGAGGTTGGACAAATTTGAAACATTTAAAAAATAATTATTAAAAAAAGAATGAAAAGTAAGGTAGATAAATATTAAGTGCTAGTTTAAAATGTTTTTCGTAATCATGATATTTGGTTTTTAAGGATGGTTGAAAAAATTTTAAAGTTTAACCCTTGAAAAAAGGAGTGATCTCGCATCACCATTTTTGCATTTTAGCTTGTTTTTTCATGTCTTTGGTAGTCATGATATTTGAATTTTAGCCCTAAAAAATAGAGGTGATGTTGCATCACCACTTTTGCATTTCAATGCAGCTCTCATGTCTTTTGTAATCATGATATTGGGTTTTTGATGTCATAGTTGAACATATTGGAACTCCAACCATAAAATAGAAAAAAATGTGATGTTATATTATCACTTTTCAAAATCAACATGAAAATCATAATTTAATATAACTTCTACTAAACAAAAACTCAATAAAATTCCTCGTTAAATTAATAACATTATTATAAAGTAATTGAACTTAATTTCATGATTTACAAATGCATTACTAAGTTGCATTTGCATTATTATTTAGTATATTTAAAATGATCCGCAACAAACCTATTCATTCGGAATATAACAAACTCGTTAAACAAGTAAATTAAAAGTAATAAAATGAAACATGAAATTTATATAACCATAAATATTTTAACAATTTATGATTTCTCTCAGCACATATCTTACACATCTAATGCTTATGAGTGAGTGGACCCAACTTTAATTTTGATTATTACTCACGATATTTTATGATTTTAATAATGTTTTGACATTGATTTTATAATAAATTTACTCTAATATAATTAAATTTAATGCAATGCAGTGATAACTATAATAAACCAATAATAACAAACTAATTTTCACATTATAACATTTCTGCAATTTTCACGTTTTAAATTCATATCCAATCAAATGAAAATTTTCATAAATTACATTTACAAGTGAATTGCTACTTGTTTCCTAAGATTGCTTAAACATTATAATGTTTGAACTTCTCCTAAGATAACATTGTCATTCATCTATCAATACGGTGTTAAAAAGTTTCATCTAAAGACACTAATTCAAATTCTTTGAAGTAAAAATATTATGCAATTCCTTCCATTCAAATAAATGGGCCAAGGGCCTTGCTCTGGCCTAACATTACTAATAAGGCGGATGGAGACCTAATTAATGACGTGGTTCTAGATAATTTTATTATATTCAATAAATAAATAAATTGTTATATGAATGTTGTTTATTTTAAAATAATAGTTCTAATTCAATTTAGTTTTTTTAGCATGAAAAAAGCTATATTTCTATTATATTTATATAGAGCAAATTTGTACAACATAAGATTGTTGGATATCACAAGATATAGCTGATATTTGTGAATCAAGCCAATATCAGTGGGATGGTCAATAAAAATGCTGATATAAAAGATCTTCATCAGATTGGTCATATAGTTCAACATTAGAATAGGTAAAATATAACGTTATAATTTGACCTGTTAGCTCTGCTACATAACTATGGTCCTTGAAGGTCAGAGATAAGCTTGGTTGTGTTGGTTATGCTCAAAGGAGGTCCATAATGGTTATTTTCACCTCTTTCCTTTATCCCGCTCATCCTTCTTTCGCCTCCATTGTTTCTTTTTTTCCTATAAACCCAACATAAACTCCTTTTACTTTAAGCCCCGAGTGCAAAGCCTAAACCCTCATAAAACCCTCCTGTACGCCCCCGCGCCTTCTTTAAACCTATCGCCTCATCTTCACCATTGATTTTCCCCGCCAAATCTAAAGGCTCCTGTTGCACCCGATAAAGCAACCTGCACAACCATTTCCCGATCGTCTGATCATCCCCACCAAGATCTGACGGCATTTGCTCTCCCCACGCACGTAACCCAATCGAATGTTAGCGCACGATGAGAGCGGTTTTTCTCTCTCATCCGCTGCTACGTGTCAATCAGTGAGTGGGATCACATGCCCCTATCCTTTTACTGATTTATGCTCAAAGGCGGTGCGATTAATACCGTTTACCGCCTAACCTGTCCGCTTGCCCGTTTAACTAACGCGCAGCTTCACCACCCAGTCGTCATTAGATCTAGCCGCCCAAGACCTGATGACCCAAAATCAATCTACTACCACCTCGTCCTATAACTCCCGCAGAACCATCTCTACCATCCGTTCCCTTGATCCGACAGTCATTACCTCCACTCATCTAACCTATCGATTCCCCCATGCACCCCACATCCTTTGACCACTCCGTTCGTCTAAAGGAAGGAGATGATCAACATGCTTGTACTAGTCGCAATAAAGCCTCAACAACCATGTTTAACAGACAGTATGGCTCAGAGAAATAAAGGACACGCACGACCCCGTAGCAGCATTTACCAGTTATGGAAACTCGCTGATGCGAACACTCCAATTGCCTAAGAGGACAACACAACACCTGAGAAGATCTGATTTTCCCACTCAGCAAGCAAACACAGTCAGGGACTCCATCAGGCAGTTAAATGCAGTTGGTGGTCAATTATGACCCCTCCATACCTAAATGGCCAAAGTGCCCTATAATGTAAAATCTATAAATACCCAGAAACAAGATGTAATCAAGGGTTGATGGTTGATGTTTTGATCTAAGGTTCGACTTCTGGAGACTGTGGATATTTTGCCACTTGCAACGTCTCGTCTTCATTTTCAGCTAATACAAGCTTCTTTTGCTATTAACTGCTCACTTTCCATTACCTCTCTATTCTAAGTTGTGCCTGATATGCTATATTCGTGATCTTTAAGGTTTAGCACGAGAAAGTTGTCATCATGTCTATGTGTTAGATTGTTGAATGTATCATTGAATATGTTATCCAGGTTTCTTTCTATATAGTGGCAAAGAGCTGTCATTCTGTTTGTGCATTAGTAGAATGGATTTACAAGCTTCTTATTGGTTGCAACCAACCATCACAAGGTCTTGTGCATCTGCTGGTGTGGTCAATATTCTCCATATTCACCTTATCTCTAAACTGTGAGTAGTTGGTGGTCTAAAGCTTTGTAGTCTGGGGGTGTTCATGCATGTCTGGAGTGAAACAAACTAGAAGTGGTTATCTGGCTTGAAAAAGCATCATTCCTTCCATTCATCCATTGTAACAATAAGTTGAATTTATATGTTACCAGGCATCTCCGAGCTACAACCTAGGAGAGTTTCTTGGAGCTCTAACATGACCCAAAGGTAGAATATTGAAAAATATTATTCAAAAAGGAATTCTATTTAGTGGGTACCAGATACATACCAGAGTGACGATAATGAGAAAAGGGAGTTATGTACCTAGCATGAAAAATTCCTGAATCTGGAAAGTTTTGTTGTCCACTATTATCTGCATCATCCAGACTTCATGTTGAGATGAAAGACCCCTCTTCGATAAAGCATCTGCCATCCTGTTTTTTTCCTTGTCAATGTGGATTATTGAGTAATCCTTCCTGCGGCGCCATAAAGCCTCAATCCTGTATAGCCATCCTGTTAAGTTGATGTTTTTTATGACTTGTATTGACCGAGCATGATCGATAATGACTTTTGAATCTCCAAAAATTTGAAGCTTTTGAATGTCTAGAAAATCACAAAAAGATAGAAGACCAGCAAAAGCCATAGACTCTACTTTATTATTGGATCCAGCACCTCAATTCCAATATATTTCGATTTGTTTTCCTTCTATAGGAATAATATAAATTTCGTAAGCACATATTCCATGTTGTGCCACCCCATCAAAAAAGGCATGCGGAATCCTCATAGGATCCCTTGGTAGAGTCCTCCTCCCACTCCTGTCTCTGGAATGTTTAGTCAAACCTAATGCGTTGTGCAAACAAAGGATAGATTCAAAAACTGTAAAATGACTTTCCCTTTTTGAGTTAAATATTGACGCATTCTGCCATTTCCATATGGCCCATATGGCCAACAAAGGAATGGGCCTCCAATTAATGTTCATGTCACCCCACCATCTAAAAGCTTTTGAAATGGATGGGAAGGAGATTCTATTGAGGCCAAAAATGGGCAGCTAGATTCTGCCAAATCATCTGAGATTGAGGACGGAGAAGAAAAATATGTAAATTGTTCTCTATATTTGATCTACAAAGGGGACATATGGCTGGCCCACTCTAGTTTCTCTTTTGAAGTTTTTCCCATGTGAGATTCTTGTTGTGGAAAACCAACCAAGCAAATAATATGATCTTTAGGGGGTAGCCTGTTTTCCATAAGGATGATGGGAAGATGAGAGCCATTTGTTCAGATTCAGAATGAAGGAGTTGTTGATAAATGTGCCTAACATAAATTGAAGAAGTGCCACCATGCCCCTTCCATATAAGGAAGTCCTTGTCCACAGTACGAAAAATACCATAGTCCCGCATAGTCGAAATGATAGTGTTCCATTGAAGTCCCAGATCATCATTTAGACTCAAATCAAATGTAGATTTCCATATAGGAATGGCACCCTCCCATTTGTGAATGGCCTTGTCCCAGAAAAAATACCCCTGCTATGCAATGCCCTTAGTAACTGAGAAGAAATGGGAATCTTCCCATCCCCACCTCCAATAGCATCCAAACCAATAATAATATTTTTCCCGGACTGAAATTTCCAAATCAGGTTTTGCTAGAAGAAGAGCTCTATTTTCCGGAAACTTCTCCAAATAGCAGAGCCCTGAGAGGATCCAATGGAGCTATGTTTATACCAAAAAGACATGTCTTTATTATCCATATACTTATACCTTATGACATTGCTCCAAATTGAATCCCCCATAATAGCTTTCCACATGGATTTACAAAATAGAGATTTTGGAACAAATTTAAGTCCATTATGTCCCAGCCTCCCATCTTTTTTGGTCAAGCTAGCATCGCGAGTTTTGTCAAATGATATTTTTTCTGTTCTTTGTGACCTCCCCAGATGAAATTAGTAGTCATTCTATTTAGACTGTTGATAGTGGATGCAGGAATGTAGAAGAGATGTGCCCAATAGACCGTAATTTGAACCAGCACAACCTGGATCAAAATCACATGACCACCAATGGACATACATTTGTATTCCCATCTGACGATTTTCTTATAAAAATGATCGGGAATCCATGACGAGTCCGCAGCAGAATATCCAACAGATTTCAGATTGAAGCCTAAGTATTTCAGCCCCAGTTTGATAAGTATAGATTTAATATTGAATAGTTGAGAAAGGAAGGAAATAAGATCCCCATTGATATTCTCGATATGAAAAGATGATTTTCCTTCATTGACGCACATCCTAGTGGCTTTTTGAAACTTCCCCAAAATTCCATGTAAACATATCCATGATGCTTTGCATAGCATTGCTGATAGAAGGATGTCATCGACAAATAGACTATGGGAAATGTAAATGCCCCTACTAATAGGGAGTGGTCAGCATCTCTTTTGTTGAATCGCCCTTTTTATATGTAGACTCAAAGAGCCCATGACAAGAATGAAGAGTAGTGGAGACAAATAACAGCCCTACCGCAAACCCCTGGCAACCTTGAAAAAAGGAGTAGGGATTCCATTTATAAGAACGACGAAATTAACATCAACCACAAAAGCCATAATCCATCTGGAGCCTTTGCCATCAAGGCAAATCTTAGCAAGGAGGCATCGAATAAAGCCCCAGTCAACACAATCATATGCTTTTTTAAGATCAAATTTTAATAATGCAGCTTGTGTCTTCCTGCAATGCATGGAATGTAGACATTCTTGAGTGAGTGCCATAGCTTCCAATATGTTACGGTCCTTTAGAAATCCATGTTGCTCAAGGGACAAATGAATAGATAAGATATTCCTCAACCGGACAACAATAATTTTAGAGATAATCTTATAAATAATGTTGCACAGTGAAATGGGCCTATAGTCCACAAAAGTGAGGGAGTCCTTCTTTTTTGGAATTAATTCTATATATGTGGAGGAAATATATTAGATGATAAAGCCATGAGTCCTGGATTCCTCAACCATATTCAGGATATCCGATTTAAATAAGTCAAAAAAATGAATGAAGAAGTCTATAGTCCACCCGTCCGGACCAGGATATTTATCTTTTTGAAAAGATTTAGCCAATAACTCCACTTCAGAGACCGCATAATAAAGGATGTTGTTCTGATTTGCATCAAACATGGTAGGATATGGGTCAATACCCCAAAATATGTCCTCAATATCACAACCTACATTCTTGTTGCAAGCCTGACTAAACTATTTCACAGCTTCTTCAGCAATAGCCTCCTGTGAAGTATATGATATGCCTTCTTCATTTTTAATCTCCCAAATAGTATTTGCTTCCCGTCGCTTATTAGAGAATCTATGGAAAAACTTTGTATTTTTGTCCCCCTCTTTGAGCCATATAGCTCAGCTTTTAAGACACCGGGAAGCTTCTTCTATTGATAATAATTTTTGCTTTCTTTTCTCCAAATCCCATATTTGTTGACGAATAGCAAGAGGCATATAGGGAGCTTTAAAGTGCATAGATATTTTTTCCAATTTCTTACATATGTCCAACAGATCCAGTCTATTGGAAAATGATTTTTCACATTTCCACCTTTTGACCCCTTTCTGAAGAGTAGATAGTTGGTCTAAAAAGGGGCGAGGGGGATCATGCTCCAAAAGAGATGGGGGATGTGATGATTCATGTATGAATTTGTTGAAATGTTCATCTGCGAGCCATGTGCGATTAAATTTGAAGGGATAACCAAATCTGTGACCAATATAATTCCAATGGATGGAAATGGGTCTATGATCGGAGATGAAGGAATGAATGATCTTCATCTATGGGGATCCAAATCTATCAATCAATATCTCATGTAAGAGGAATTTGTCAAGTCTCTTAGCTAGAAAAGATTCATTCGATCGCCCATTGTCCCACGTGGGGCCGAAACTAATTGGCAGAACATTGAAAAAATTATGTTGAATGATGGCATCTCGAATCAAACCCCCCACAGGGTCATTTTTCCTTTATCACCAAGCGTTCTCTGAGGGAAGAGCACCAGAATACCTTCAACAGACCAACACTAGAAACATATAGTTGAATGAAAGCTCGAACGGTTCCAAGGACTATGGTACCAAGATAAGAAAATGAAACAGAGGTGTAACCCAAGGGAGCAGATGATCTTCCTCCACACAGGGGCGCAAAAGAAAGAAAAAAATTGAAGCATTTATGAGGATTTCTATTCCAAAATTAGGATATGAACGAAGAATGTAAAATTTCTGGGATATCAAGGTATAGTTAATGTCAGCTGAAAGCATCCCAAAAGGTAAAAGAGCCTCCAAACATTAAACACTAGAATGAAAAACGACCTACATACCTGTGCAAGCGTGCGCAGAGAGGAAAAGATGGAGCCAAACCTCCTGCAATTGTTAGGATAGGCAATAAAAAGGTGGATGTAATGCCTGAGAGCTAGACACATCAGATGGATAGAAGGCAGTGCGTCAACCTACCTGAGAGCATGAGAGCTATGCGTAGGGCAGGTGGAGTATAGCTAGTACATGTCGAAAGACTAGGAAGCGTCGCATGCAAGGATACCACCTCAATACAAAACGATTGGAACTGATACAGGCACGTTCAGGGAGAAGATGGTTGGACGAAATATGGGCAAAGATACATGGTTGGTCGCCATCACAGTGCTTTCCACTCAACGCTCCACTTCCACCATCATATACGTAAAGATCTCACTATACTCAACCATATTTGGAATATATAAAGAAAAGTTTATATATAAAGAAATTACAATGGGCTTAAATTTTTTAAAACAAACTTGATATTTTTACTTCACAAGAATATTATAATTATAATTATTTATTATAAAAGTATTTATTTGAGTTAAAAATTTGTAGTGTGTGATATTTCATGTTTTTATAAAAATATATGAATTAGTAATATTATACATTAATGATTACATAATAATAGTTTTGTGATTATTATATATTATATAATATTCACTTTATTATAACTTTAGTTGTAATATACTTTATCTACTTAAACTGTATAAACGTTTTGTGTTTAAAGTATGGGAAAGGAAAATAATCTCCGAAAAATGAATCATTTTCTTGTGGCTTTCACTTACTTGATAAGGTAGGGAAACAATGTGATGTAACCTTCGAAGCCTTGAACATTATTGTTGCAAAAGCATTTACCTATCCAAGGCATATTTTTTTGGGCACTCTTTCATGATAAGAATTTAAATTTAATATTTTTTTGTTGTTGAATTCATGGTAAAAATATTATTGATGCTTTTATATGTAAAAACACAATTGGATCTAGTTAGGTACCTTAGGATATTGGTACGTTGATTCTTATATATTATGAATTTTGTGATTTGTGTGTCAATATGGTACCCTAATAGGCTTATTGTTCTTAATCTCTATTCTAATATTATCATGGTTTACCAAGTTGTCATGACGACATTTGATGTTTTTGTAATTACTGGTGTGATAACATTCTTTGACTAACATATGGCTTCATTTGACAATCAATGATATGTCAATCTTCATTAAACCTATAGATGTTGCTTTATCACTTAATTGTTTCTTGAAATTAACTTTTATAAGTCTATTCACTAATAAGACTTCTTTTGTAATGACACTATAATTTGTAGTTTTGATCCCTACAATTGAACTTTCTCTTCATTTTCAACTCTTGGTAGTTCTTCTACTTATACAACTTCACTGATAACAACATTAAGTTTTTTCCATGTTAATTTAAGTTTTTCCCATGTTGATTACACTTGTTTCAATAACCCTTGCCTTTGTTTTGGGATTTTTGTTGTGCCTTCTTCTCTTTATTCAACTTATTTAGGCTTTTATTATGATTTCTCAAATAAGAAATTTTATCATTTTTTGTTGACTTTTTTTAATTAATATCTTCAATATGCCTTTTGTGAGCAATTTTTATGCTCATTTTTTGTTGTACCTCTTTCATCTATTATTGAAATTTGCAAGCTTCTCTATCTCATCACTTTAACTTCCTTTGGTTTTGCACAATTTATTCGCCCTTGCTAATAAGACATTTAAATCAAAATCTATTTGTTCTATATCAACTCAACTCATAAAAGTGATCCCAAGAAGGATGATGGTTTGCATTAACAAATCAATTTGATGATTTAACTAAATAACTCATAATTGTTGTACATGTGCTCTTATGATTTGTTTTAGCTAATTATATTACCAACGATGTATATACATACACATCCTATATGCATCATGATTTACCTTTTCAATGTATGTTTTCCATAGCATTTACCTATTCAGAGTTCATACCAAACTTGTGCATGGATTATAAATTCAATTATAATTTTGTAAATAGAATTTACATATTTATAGTTTATGCTTATTATGCATGCATTATAGATTTAAATAACTTGCATAATTACAAACCATAGCTAGACTTTGGTTGAAAAATATCCCACATGTTATATAGAGATTTGTAATTAAGTTTTAGGTAAAGTCTAGCACATCCAAAATGTAATTCCAACTCACGCACATATATTGCTTGCAATTTTATAACATTGTTGTTTATCCCATTTCCAATATATTGATCATACATTTTGTTATGACCTGGCACATAAAAATTTAGTAACGCGTTTGTTATTTTCTACTTTAGACCTTTTTTATTGAATTGGAATCAAAATTGATTACACAAAATACTTCAAAGTTTTTAAATATTTGTTGAGAGGTTTGTACATTCACTTAGAAAATTTTATCAAAGTTTTTCTTAATTAACCATTCTACACAGAGAAAGATAACCCCACTTGGGAATTTCTGTAATTCCCTTTCCCATTACGATGTTGTAAATATATGTACACTGATATGTTGGTTGGTGAGCCATATGTATGTGACTATAGATTGGTGAGGCAGAGTTATATTATGAGGCTTGTGTGTGATCTAGGTGGATCTTCAAAACCCTAAAAAATTGATGTTTTTAAATTATGATAAAAATGTTTCCATTTCATAGAGATCATCAATACAGTTCCAACACCACTTGAATTGTGTCAAACGAAGTTCACATGAAGTTATGATGTTATGATTTTTTTGAACAATAGGAAAATGTCAAACTTGATAAGACACTTGCCAGATTTGGAGATGACACATGGTAGCATTTGGGCTTGACATGTGTTAGTACATACACATGACGTGGAAGAATGGCATGACAGTACACATGGACGTGGAAAAATGTTGTGACAATGCAGATATTGATCTAACAATATGATGTGGTAATCTAAGATGGAAACACATGGAAGCCCATGACACATGACATGTTGAATGAGGTATAATTTGACATGGCAATTGACTAAGAAATAGGGAACCAATCACAAATTGACACATAGACCAATCATGTGGTGCCATGTGGAATTTTGTTTTGAGCACCGAGGGATTAAAAATCTTGACTTTCTAGCAACAAAACATGTGCCCACCGATCAGGTTAACCATATAAGTTGTTATGGAATGTGGCCAAAATATTATTTGTTATGATGGTTTACAATGTAACAAAATGGTGGGTAGGTGTTGTGGGAATCGACCCGCGATTCCTGGAACCATGTTTTAATTAAAATAAATGATGGTAGAGTATTGAATGGTAGCAATGTATGGAACGATGGGTAGAGGTTTCAAAACCCCACCATAAAATATTACTAAATCATGTGAATTTTGGATCTGAGTGCATTGGCTTAGATTGGAGCTCACGACTTGGATTACTTAAACCAAGGGATTTACCACTATGCCATATGTGTTATGAATTTGAGAATGGTTGGGAGGAGCTTTGTTTTATGTAGAATTCTAGTAGAGGGTACTTTGACCCAGTAATTGGCACACAACATGAGGTGGTGTGTACCTTTATCTCTGCACACAAACCGAGACAAAATTTCTAGTGGGAGGCCAGGAGGGATTGCTCATAACACAATCTATTTTATACTCAAAAGTCTTGATTTTTCAATAGGAACTTCATTTCTGATGTTTTCAACTTCGTCCGAGTAGCAGAGCTAAAAATAAACCATGAGACCTCCTTCGTTTCAGTGAAGACCATTCTCTTTTCAGGTAAGCATGAGAACTTGGGAGTTTGTTGTTGCATTTTTAGTAGTAGGTTTGAAGGAAATTTTGAATCTTGTTTTACATGCTTAAAAGACTCCTTTGAGTCATGTTATTTATAGCATGTTAATTGCATGAAGTTTATGTCTTCTTTAAGTGAGGAGATTATATAGAGTTGTTGTTTGCAACTAAGTGTTTTTTGTGTGGAGGATGAAACAAAGATGTTGTGTGGAGTGCAAGTAAGGCATGAGTAGAAGAGCTATAACCATTTCTTTTGTTAAAGAAGAACATATATTTGAAGGAGATACATTTCCACTTGATGTGAGAGTTCATTCATGTTGTATGAACGAAGGAAATACATTGCCACTTAAAGTGAGAGTCCTTTTGTACTAACAAAGAAGAGTATCTCTTTGAAGGAGAGATGATAAATTGGTTGTGTAGTTAAGTGATCTTGGACACATAGCCCAAGATGGGTGAATTCCATTACCAAATGGTTGCCTTTGATCTCATTATGATTTGATGATTTGTTGTGCTCTTTATTTCTGCAAGTAGGCATATTAATGTGCAATCAATAATAATTAAAGAGACTTAAGTGAAATTAATGGTATTGAATATTCAAGCTCAATTCAAACCTTAAGACACAAAAATGTGGAAGTATAAATTGAAGTTAGAGAAAAAGTTAAGTGTCTAATTTCATATTGATGTGCCCATGTAAATATGTTAAACATACTTTGGGGCTAGCGTGCCCATATTTATATTCCTTTAATGGTTATGAGGCCAAAGATTTAGGATTGGTAGTTAAGATGTAATTAAAAAATCATTAATAATAAAATAGATTGGTTATGGAGCCCACTCCATGGAAATGAGAAATGGAGGGTGAAACTCCAAATATAGTGGTAATAATTGGGTGTTTTGGTGAAAAGTACACACTAGGGCCCACATGGCTCAAGAGTGTGCCACATGGTGAAGTTAATACATGCATATAAATAAGTGCAGTTTGATACTAGGGATTACTCAGTGATTGAATTATTTAGTCCCGGTGACTGTCTAGTCAAGGAGTCTTCTGGGTTGGACTCTAAAACTGGTTGACGTGTGGTTATTTATTTAATTTTACTAAATTAGATGCATCCTAGTTTTATGAGCTCTGGTGACTTTGGGAGCTTTAAGGCTCTGAGAGCTTAGTGGAATTGATTGTGGCTTGATTGTTCATGGAGTTCTGGTGTGATCTTGACTCTGTGGTGGTCAGTGAGTCCTAGTTGGACTCTAGTACCGATTATGGGATTATTTGGTTTAGGCTTATGGTAATTGGACACCAAAGAGTAGAAAATCTCTTGGAGTTGCAAGTTAATAACATTCTAGCGAACTTTAAGTTTCCCTAGAAGGTGGGCACTACCAAGGGACTTAGGTTGTGCCACTTGGTTTCTAGTCAGGATAATGTGAACCTGTGGCTAGAGACTAAGGCTATTGATGTTGGTGCCTCAGCCAGGGTTTAGTTGTTTAGTTTACAACTATTTCCTATAGAGTTTCAGTCCTAGCTTGGGGGTGACTGATGGTTAAGATTATGAACCACACAGTCTATGGGTAGGAGGAAAATGGAGAGCCCGCAACTAGTCAACCATTTTATGCGATAAGTATCCATGTGTTTTATTGTGCTAAATTATGAATTTATGGGGAAACCCTAATTCTAGGACTCTGTACTTAAATGTATGTAATTAATTGGTAATCTATTGTGCCATGTATTTATGTGCCATGTTTAAAAATGATAGGAAATTCTATTATAAACTCTAGTTTGGTTTGGTAATTGTGTATATATAAATTATTATGTTTTGCATGAGTTTAATATGCAACCAATAAACCCTAAGTTGGATATAATCTATATCTCACTGGGTAGAATGTGAGATATGCTAATTACTTGTATGTTAATTATTAGCTAATTATGTTGTGCATTTAAATTATATGTTGTTTTACAATTTCATGTTGTAATGGATTTCATGCTAGGGTTATTTCCCATATGACTCAACTACATTGGAAATTCATAGATACTTACATGGGATCAAATAGTGAGACATGGTTTAACAAATAAAACCGAGATATTATATGCTTCTATAGAAATATTAGTGAAATTCTTAATGAATTTTAGTTCAAGGTACATAGTGTTTCCTGGTTGAGGGTCGAGGATGTTACAAAGTCATATCATTAATAAAATGGACCCGTTGTAGAGAACACTCCATGGAAAAGAGTAATGGGGTCACAACTCTAGAGACAAAGGTAGTGGTTGGGTATTTTGGTAAATAGTGCACCTTGGGACCCATGTGGCTCAAAAGGGTGCCACAAGACAAAGTTAAGCCATTCATATAAATAATTGTAGTTTGATATTGGGGATTACTCAGTCATTGAATTGTTTAGTTGTAATAACTATCTAGTTAGGGATTCCTATGGGGGTTGACTCTGAAACTGGCGAAGGTGTAGTTATTTAGTTAATCATAATGAATTATATGCATCCTTGTTTTGTGAGCCTTGGTGACTCCAACAGATTGGTGTCTTTGATTATGGCTTGATGGGCCATGGATTTCTAGTGTGAGCTCAATTCTGTGGTGGTTAATGACTCCTGGTTGGACTCTAGTACCAATTGTGGGATTGTTCATTTTGGATTGATCACACTTGGACACCGGATAGTAGCAGATCTCCTAGAGTCGCAGTTTGAGACCATTATGGCGAAACATAAGTCACCCTAGAAGGTGGGCACCGCCGAGGGACCTGGGTTGCACCACTTTGGTGTTAGTTATAGGAATGTAAGATTGTTATTAGAGACTAAGGCTACTGGAGTTGGTTCCTTGGTCATGGTTTAGATGTTTGATTTACAATGGTTTCCTACGGAGTTGTAGTGCCAGCAAAGGTGTGACTAGTGGTTGAGATTATGAACCAAACGATCTATGGCTGGGAGGAATGCGAAGAAACTACAGTTAGTCATCCATTTTATATAGATAAATAGTCATGTACTTTGTGATGGTAAATTATGAATTTATGAGGAAACCCTAATTCCAAGGATTTGTGCTTAAATTTTTGTAATTAATTGGTAATTTGTTGTGACATGTATGTATGTGGTGTGTTTAATAATTATGGGAAATTTTTCTATAAACTCTATTGTTGTTTGGTAATTATGTATATGTAAATTATCTTGTCATGCATGAGTTTAATATACAACTAGTAAACCCTAAGTTGGATATAATCTATATTTAATGGGTAGAACATGAGATATGCTAATTATTTCTATGTTAATTATTATTCAATTATGTTGTGCATTTAAATTGTACGATGTTTTATAAATGCATTTTATAATGGATTCCATGCTATGGTTAATACCCATATGACCAAATTGCAGTGGGAATTTGTATAGAATTAAAAGGCTCAGATAGTGAGCCAGGGTTTAACAAATAAAACCTACATATTATATGCTTTTGCATAAAGATTAGTGAAAGTTTTTATTAATTTTGTTTCATGGTACGTAGCATTTCCCATCCAGGGGGCAGGGGAATTACAATTTTACTATTGGACAATAAAAAAAAAGGGAAATGTATGTTATTACCTTAATAAACTTTTTAGAAGAACCAAGAAAAAAAAGTTTTGAAACCATTCTCCATTCCCCACTAAAAGAAAATATTGTTATTGCTATTAAATGTTTGCAAACTTTTTGTAGTTGCTACAACACCCTCAAAAATTTTGGACTGCACCAAATCTCAGAGCCTACCTTGGTCTTGTATAGTGTTGTCACAAACATTGAAATCCATTCCATGTGTTTTTTTTATTCTAAGTATTTTGGTCCCTTTTGCGAGAAAGGAAAATTTCCATATTTCGCATGTTAGCTGCCACAAAATGTATATAGGCTTGTGTTGGTGGTTTCAAGGGGTTATCTTTGTTTAGTCAATTGAAGGTCTTCAAATTGTCAATCATAAATTGTCAACCAGGGTGCGTAGACTGATGAAGTACAGGTGCACAATATGTGCTTAGAAGTTATTCATTAGGTCATTATGTATTTTTTAGAATCTAAATCTAATATGGATATGGAGGTGGTATTTGCTAATTGTATTAGTGTCGTAATTCTTAAAGATATTGGCTAAGTTTCCTAGGAGTTAATTTCTATCTAATTAGCTTGCAGATGATATGAGAGTGATTCTACTTGTATCATATTGTTTTGGGATTTTTGATCCTGAATCTTTATGCTGCAAATTCTAATTCACTAAGTGCAAAAAGAAACTTATTCTATCAACTATGAAGAAATATTGTCTGAACTCAATTGTTTAGGAGAGAACTCTCACTATTTACTTATTCAATTTTTGCTCAAACAAAATAACCCAAGCAACATCTATATTATGAATTAAACAAACTTTAATTATGCTAGATAATAATAAAATGAAATGACCATTTTGTACCAACTATAAATCAAATTAGATAACAGACTAAAATAGGTATAAAGAAAATGAAATTACTTATGCAAATAACAACTCGGTGGTGAAATCATTATGCTTCATTTTCACACAAAAAAGAGCATTTGAAGAAGGAAAGGAAATCGTATTGCAATTGATTAAAACCTATCACTATTTGTTGGGGCCCTCCACATAGCAATTCATAGCTTCCAACCAACACAACACATACACACAAAACCAATTCTACTCAAATGAAATTCACAAACTGTTCAAAATTACATCATTCGGCGCGCACCCAAATCACAATGCAACCATAAGTTTTATAGTAGGTCTCTTGGCATAACTACATGAATAATTCATGCCTAATATCTCTATCCTATCTAAAATTATATCACTAAACCTTCATTTTGTTATTCCTAAATCAAAATGATAAGGTTTCAATCGATCTCAGGTTTTGTTCTACATTAATTTGGCGATTGACTTGGAGTTTAACTGTGATCTCCTACGCTTATCTTAGCAAACAGTTTTGAGGGGATAGGAAGGGATCCACGAGGGAGCCATCCTCTATCCATCCGCACCCTTCGCTGCTGACCTCAAACTCCTGAACCTTGTAAACAATGGAGATAGCTACAAAAACTTGGATTAGCTGCGGAAATAGATTGATTCGGTAGCCAATTGCAAACTTTAACAAAACAATAGGGTATAAAGTTAAATATGAACAAGAAGACATATTATTGCATACCTTCATCAAAACTTGGTGGATATGGATTTATTTAGGTGGTAAATATATAGGAAAAGAGAGGATCATTAGGCAAAAAAGATGTCATGGTAGGACAATCTTTAGACTCTACATTTACCCGGAATGGAGATTTTTTATGTCCTCATACACTTCTTCCTTGTCATTCTCTTGTGCCTCTTTCTTATCATCTCCATGTTTCATTGTTTTCTTCTTTTTGGCAGTGATCAACATTCTAGGTTTTCTCATGAGAATTTTGTACTTTAAACTAATAATCCCTCTCTACATAATTTTGTTTTCTTTCTTCAGCTTTTTATTTTTCTTATACCACAAGATTAGATGAAGGATCAGATTGTCACTCTTTGCAATCTGGATCTTACTCTGTGTCTTCAATGCTTGATTCTCATTTTTGAGATATTGGTTCAACATTTCTAGTTCAAAGATCTCCTACTTTAAGATGCTTGAGGCTGATTGTTCATTTACCTGATTGCTCCCTTCTCCAGGGCTCTGAATTTTTTCCTTTGTTTTTGTCTCTTTCCTCTCCAGTGACTCTATATATTCATATATTTCCTGCTGAGAAGGGTCAATACCCAGACTATGCACTGGGCTTCTTAAAGGTGAGTTGTATGGTTGTGGTGATGATCTTGGTGACCCTATTGGAGAATTTCCAAGGCTTTCAATTGGCTCGTTCTCTGTTGGAGTATTCTTTGTTGGGGTATTCTTTGTTGGCTCATTTTTAGTTGGATCCTTTTCATTTGGCTCATTTTCCTCAAGATTAATATATTTTGTAGTTTTTTAGGTTGTTTGTGGGATCATGCTCAACCTTGTGCTCCTCTTAAATCCTAGGGTTTGTATTTTCTGCACTTTCCTCCTTTTATTCTCTAATTTTTATTCTAGAGGATGGGTCTTAGTTTGTGAGAATTCTTCTTTACTTGGGTCGGATTTCTTTCTTCTAGGGTTTCCCTTATTCATTCTCTGCAAAATCTTCACTATAGGTAGCTCTTCTTCTGATACTTTTGTCTGAGTTTGAGGTGCTTGTTCCTTTATCACTTCTATGGTTCTCTTCCTCCCTCTGAGGGCCCTGCTGCTACTTTATTTTTCTCAGGATTTTTCTTCAAAGTGGTTCCTTACTAGGAAACTCTCCCAGTTAACCCCTATACTTTGGAGATGAAATTCGACCAATATTTTTATCAGACCATGACGATACATGGTGTTTTCTATACACTGAATTTTCTTTTGAAAATTTGTAGACATTTTATTGAGGCTATTTAAGAGGAAATGGGGGAGGTTCATTTGATGATCCTCAAGGAAGTGCAACATCATCCTAACATGATAAAAATACATTTGTCCAAACCTATCCTCACAAGCGACAAACTTCTGAATCACAAGTAATAAGTTTCTCCATTTGTTTTTAAGAGCAGTGCTGGGAATACCTTTCTTGTAGACTGTAGTGCCCATGTTCAAATTCTTGAGGAAGACCTTACAGTCCTCGTTATCAATCCAGCTGTTTTTAAACCATTTTTCTTCATTCCTTGGTAGCTCAGTAGCCTCAACGATCATAGACTCTGTTATTGTGAGCTTAATGTCCCTAATTTCGGCTTCAATTCCATCGAATGAGTGCACAAATGTCTTGGTTACTTCCTTGTGGAAGCTGTTAAATTTTTCAATGAATTGCAACCATTGTTTCCTTTGCAGCAACTCCCTAGTTTGTGGGTACCCCTCCAAGAATTGCTTCCCTACTAGCTCAGTTCGAACAATTATCCCCATTTCGAAGGATGTTTTGCCTTGAAGATTGGCTACCTTGATAGGAAAATGGAGCTGGTAGGGTTTGCTAGCTGGCAGAAAGATGGAGTGGCTATGAAAGTTTAGAGGAGTGTAAGAATAGGGTAGAATGGATAGATTATTATAATGATTATAGGGATGAATTCGACCATTAGGCACATTTAAACTTATGATTGGTAATTACTTCAAAATATTTGGAATAAGGTTGTGACATGACTTTTTAAGTGGTGGCATATGATATCTTGTTAGGCAAATATTATCCTTAGGTTATAATGATTGAATTTTAGTACTATAACTTCTTAATCATATATGTTGTATAACCTTCCCTATTGTTAAATTAAAGCAACACATACCTTTGATCTTCTTTTGCTAACCTTATTTGTTTTCCTTTGATCTCTAGCAGGTACCTTGTTGTCAACTATCCTTTAATCTAAATCACCAAGCATCTTTGTAGACTTAAAAAAAATTTATTAGGCTGCAGAAACTTGTTTTAGCTGCGGAAACTTGTCCAAGCTGTGGAAAGTTTTCCAAGCTATAGAAAGTTGTTGTTGCAGCTAAGATAAAGAAGGCTTTAATAAATGAAATTTATTATTATTATTATTAGTTTTTGAAAAGAAAATTTGAAGTGCTAACAAATTGGTTTTCACTTTAAATTTTGTGTATAAACATGCCAACAACATGTTGGTTTTCATGTTTTTATAGATTTTTATCATTTATATTATAATTATAATTTTTTATTATATTTTATTATTTATTATATATTTTTTTTAAGAGCAAACTAAGTAGAAATTTCTAAGGTGGAAAAGAAGAGAAATTCTTCCTGACCATTTTCAGTTCTGAATTATCTTGAAACATTTTAACAAATTCCTCTTTTGTTAATGGTTTCTGGTAAAGCTTGAGTCAATGTCCATTTACTAATAAAGGAGTTTTCTCTTCGTCAATAGTCCTAATTCTAACTGCACCATTGTCAAAGACATTCTCAATTTCATAAGGTCCAAGCCAATGGGTTTGGAATTTCCCTTGAAAATTTTTGAATTTTGAATCAAAGAGCAATGCCCAATCTCTTAGATGAAACTTCCTTTCTTTAATGTACTTATCATGCCATCTTGACCTCTGTTGTTGCACTAAGTTGGTTCTCTGGAAGGTCTCTTGTCCGATTTCATCGAGCTCATTTAATTGTGTCATCCTTTTCTTTTGGGCTTCTAACAAGTCAAGATCTAATTGGACTGTGGTCTTATAGGTCTGGATTTGGAACTCTATTGGAACTAAGACTTGCTTCCCATAAAAACATTCATAGGGAGTATGCCCTGTAGTATTCCTCCATGTAGTTCTGTAGTCCCATAACGCTTCTGGAATCTTTTCAACCCAGTCTTTCTTGTGTAGATGTACAATCTTTGTAAGGATAGCCTCAATCACATTATTTGTGGACTCAACTTTTCCATTGGCTTGTGGATGGTATGGGGTTGAATTCTGATGTTTTATCTTGTATTGGTCCACAAGCTTCTGCACTATTCTGGAGGTGAATTGTGTCCCTTGATTTGTTACAATTTCTCTTGGGACACCAAAACGAGTAAAAATATCCTCAAAAAGAAATGAAACTACAATATTTTTAGTAGCAAAAGGAAGTGCTTTAGCTTCTACCCATCTAGTGACATAATCAGTACATAGCAGAATATAATTCTTTTTCTTTGAAGGCGGTCTGATTGGTCCAACAAAATCTAATGCCCATTTTTCAAATGGTTCGATAAGTACCTGTGGTTGCAGTGGCATTTCATTTGAAATAGTAAGTTTTCCCATTCTTTGAAAATTGTCGCATATTTTAACATATTACTTGGTGTCCTTGAAAATGGAAGGCCAATAATATCCTAAAATCAAGATTTTGTAAGTAGTTCTCCTATCAGAAAAATGTCCTCCACATGGCTCCTCAGGACAAGACTTAAGTATTTCTAGTATTTTGTCCTCTCAAACACATCTTCTGATGATGAGACATGGTTCTGTCTTATATAATTCTTCATTTATCCATGAATAAGATGTGTTGTTGTGGACTATTCTTCTCTTCTCTCTAGGAGACAAATGAAATGGCACTTTTCCTGTGGCCAACTAGTTAGAAATATTTGCATACCAAGGTGATTTAGTAGATACTGTAAAAAGATATTCATTAGGAAATTTGTCTATCGGTTGATCATTATTTTCATTTTGTATTCTAGATAGAAAATTGACAATTGTGTTTTGTTTTCCTGGTCTGTCTAGAATAGTTATGTTGAATTCTTGTAAAAGTAGGGGCCATCTAGTTATTCTTCCATTGGTGACTAGCTTATTCATTAAGTATCTAATGGTAGAATGGTTTGTGTGAACAAAGGTTTCATAGTTAGTTATATAATGTATGAATTTGTTAATAGTGTGAACTACAACTAAAAACTCCTTTTCGGTTATAGTATAATTTAACTCTGAAGGATTTAATTTTTTACAAGTAGAATAGATTGCGTAAGGAGTAAGATCCTTTTGTCTTGACACATCTCCTAGGGTTGAATCTGAAGCATCTGTTGAGATATGGAAAGGTAATTTCCAGTTAGGTCCTTTTAAGATGGGTGCTTCAGAAATTCTCTTTTTCAAAGTTTCAAAGGCAGCTTGACATTTAGAATCCCAACTGAATTCACAGTCTTCGGTGAGTAGTTTAAAGAGTGGGGATGCAAATTTTGTGAAGTTTTCTATAAATCTTCTATAGTATCTAGTAAAACCAAGAAAAATTGTAAAATGCTTTTGACAACTTGGCACTGATAATTTTGAAATGACTTCAACTTTAGATGAGTCTACTTTGATTCCATCTCCTAAAATATGATGACCTAAAACAATTCCTTCGTTAAACATCATGAAGCATTTTTCATGGATTAGTGAGAGATTTGTTTCTTTACATCTTATTAATACTTTTTCTAAATTTTCCAATGCTTCATTGAAATAATCCCCATAGACTATGAAATCATTCATGTACACTTCCACACAATCATGGATAAGGTCAGAGAAAATGTCAAGCACTGCTCTTTGGAATGTTGTTGGAGCATTACATAACCCAAAGGGAAGTACTCGGTAGGCATAAGTTCCCCATGGACAAGTGAATGTGGTTTTATCTTGATCTTCAGGGGCTATTTGAATCTGGTTATATCCACTAAACTTGTCCAAGAAGGAAATCTATTTTTTTCCTGTTAAAGTGTCTAAGACTTGGTCTATGAAAGGTAACAGAAAGTGGTCTTTTAATGTTGCTTTGTTTAATTCCCTGTAATCGATGCATACTCTCCATTTTCAATTCTTTTTAGGAACTATTACTAGGGTGAAACCCACTGACTATAGGATATTGGATAGAATAAATTTACATTTAATAGTTTATGCAATTCTTCCTTAACAATTTCCTTTAGGTTTGGGTTCATCCTTTGCTGAGGTTGTCTAACTGGTCTTGCATTTTGTTCAAATGTAGATATTATGTATGCAAGTTTTAGGATCAATCCCTCTCATGTTAGTGTATTCCTATGCAAAATCAGAAGAATGTTTCTGTAAAATTTCTATCAATTGATTCTTTTGCACTTCTTCCATGTTTTCATTGACATTCAAGGTTTTTCTTGGAAATATTTCTATCAAGGAATTCCCAAATTTTTCCATGGAGAGAAATGATACTTTTTTGGATGAGAGATACTCATTTCGATTATGATCATAATGTGAGGAATATTTATTATTTTTCAGTACATTTAAAAGTTGGTCTTCCTCCTTTACTTATTTAGTAGTGAAAATAGATTGTATATCTTCTTCATTTTCTATCCATTCCTCAGTTTTTGTATCTATTGTTGTTCTTGCAGGGGGATATAATGTAACTTTTTTGTGGAATTTCCATCTGATATAAAAATATCACTTGATCTACAACTAATGAAGGCATTAGCTCTAGCCATCTTTTAGAGATGTTTGGGAACATCAACCCCAAACTTATATGTTGATAAACTTGGGCTCTTTGACACCTAAAAGAGTTGTTTCATACCCTAAAATAACATAGTCATCTGATTACATCATTCCCCAAAAGTTCCACCTGAGAAACCATCCAGAAATGGCCTAAACTGAACCATACTGACTACTCCACTGACAGGGTGCGATGCATACTGAGTGGTACACTGCCTAGGTGTGATGCATACTAATTAGGCCTTCTATAGGGTGCGATGGGCGAGGATGGACAAATTTCCAAGACAGTTTGCTAGGCGGTTGCTCATGGAATCTTCTAGAAACTTCTCCTATGCCACTTGCCTCTCTGAATTCGCCCAGGGATGAGCAAGAGATCCAATAAATCTCCAAGTGGAACCAATTGTAACAAGTGGAATGACACTAATCAAACCCCAGAGATGACTCACACCCTTGTACACATCTATAAATGGATCCCTCATCTAAGATATCTAGAGGTTGGAATATTCTAAATTGCAAGGAAGTGTTGATAGCTTGTAATTGAGGAAAGAGCATTGTATTTTTGGTGTGATATTGCTATTTCATGAAGTGAAGAGGGATTGAAGCTGGGAGGATGATGCTGGATCAGACAAATGGGTTGTAATTCTCCCTTCTATTTAATAAAGTTCTTCAAGTTTTCTTCCATATGATTGTGCAATTGTGAATGTTATCATTTGCGAATGCTATCATTTGTTCATTATATATCTGATTCTGTAATGTTTATGTTATAGTAGATCAAGACGCTTTGATGGTTATTTGTTGCTATACTTGTGTAGTTACTCTCCAAGAAGATTAAGTACGGAAAGGAGTTGCAAGCTCGGTAAAGGGGGAGAGAGATCAAACAAGGGATTAAGTGGAAGTTCCAGGTTGGTTCCTTTATCTTTCTCTTATCTGTTGCACATATAAGAAATCATTGAATTGCTTTAAGCTGTTGTTTCTAGGGTAGCTGCCAAACCTAGATGGCTAGTCGTTCAATAAGACACTAGTTTTCCTTGAAACAAATTGGTGACTCCACTAGGGAAGAATATATGTTTGTTTTATAAGATATAGACAGAGCCTGAATTCAGCCAGATAGCCTTCGAATTGCTCTTTCTCTACAATTTCATAGTAGATGAATGTTGCTTCAGTCAATCTCTGGTTTAGTTTATGAATTAAACATTTGACTTACAATCATTCTAGATGCCCTTTTGGTAGCTCAGTAACCTTTCAAGACCTCCCTCTATACTTTTCTCTTTACTGTTCATCATAACTCAACCTAACTCATTGAAAACAGCTGCACATCTGAGTCAAAACCCACTTCAGTTGCGCTCATTGGCCCATCGCACTGTCTGTCATTGTAACCCAGTATGCATTGCACCTCCCAAGTGTATTAAGTGTAATGCATCCATGTTTCTGTGAAGCCCAGGTGCGATGACTAACTGAACCTTTTTCCATTCTATAAATTGGGGGTTTTTGACCTTGTTTTCAGTTTTGTTTAGTTGTTTTGCTGCTTATGAACAATACCTCCTTACTGAAGCCTACTTGCATCACATAGATCAGCCTCATTTAGATTAGGATTAGTGAATTTTTTTATTTATTTGTTCATCATTCACAATCCTTTGTTGAAAAGTTGCTTAAATCGATTTGTCGCTTTGATACAAAAAGTGTCGTAATTGTCATTTTGTGTCAAAAAGAGAAGTGTCGTGGATTATTCCTTCCCTGGATAGTCGATTGTACTTTTTTTTTATGTATTTGATTTGATTTGTTTAAATTTGAAGTGTCAAAAGCATTTTTACTCAAAATTGAAAAGTGTCATTTAGTCTTCCTTTTCCTTTTGAAAAAGAAATTGTCGAAAATTTTGTTTTGAGTAAAATATTTCAGATCTTTGCTACATTTAGTTTTCCTTTTTGGAATTTTTCACATTAAGGGGAATGCAAACAAATACATGAATTTAAATTTATCATTTTGTAGTTTGTGTGTGAAAACTTATTTAGGAAAATGCACTAGTGTGTGCTCTTTGCTCTTTGTTTGAAAGAATTGTAATCTTCTTTCCCTCGTAGCTAGGATTTTCATTGCTCAGAATAAACAAAGATTGTTTGTCATTGCAGATTGCAATTTAGGAATTTCAAAATCAACATCACATGGTGAACCATTGAAAGGAAAACTTTAAACAAGATCAAATTTAAAATAAATTTCAACGAACCTAACAATGCTTTGGAAATTAATGCAACACATTTAGAGGTCTAGGCTAGAGACGTGTTCCGACGTCATTAAAACTAGTAACTATCATTTTCTTTGAAGGTTGGGTGATTCCTCCTCCTTGATACGACAAGTGCTAGAATGGACTTGTGCTCCCCGTACCATCGCGTATATATTGGGAGACCATAATAGGCTTATATCCTTTATCCATAGGAAGCCGAGTCTGCCACCTTATTGATCGCAATGCACTGAACGCAACATTCAGGAAGATTGACTGTTGTACATAAGTCCTTGGTAATTTCTCTTTAATTCATCACCAAGGTGTATATTGCAGTTTTGCGATTGGTTTGGTAATCCTTCTATCTAGATTTTCCAGAGTAGTCACTTTCGTTCCTTTTTGACTCTTTAAAAGAAAAGGTCCATCTAAGCACTTGTCACTTCTGGCTCATTAAAAATCGAAGGGGACTAGAGTCATCTTTAGCTTTTTCTCGACCCTTAAAAAATTAAAAAGAAAAGTTGTGTCAAAGCGTCACTAAAATTAACTGAAATCGGAATAACATCCCTATTCCTTAGTTGATCTTAGGTTGAGACATATGGTGTCGAATCCGGAGTCCATTGATCAAGGAATCTGTTTAGAGGGGAATCCTAGTCCTTTTTCCTCTTGGGGAAATATCAGTGCTCCTTATATGGCTACATTGTCCCTTTCAAGAATTACCATTGGCCTGTCAGTATGGCTGTTTTCAACCTCTGTGGTTCAAAATTCCATGATTCCTCCACCATAGAATCAACCTCCAGTTGATACTAAAGTTGACCCTTCGCCTTCTTCTTCATTTGTTTCTCCCTCCCCTTCTTCCTCTTCGCTCAATGAAAGTAGTGATGCTAGTAACCAGGTGGCTGAGAAGAAGAAGAACGGGAAGGAGAAGAAGAAGAAGCCAAATCAGCAAGGGGGAAACCAAGCAACCATTGCTTTGAATGCATCATTTGGTGAAATCCGCACATTAAACTTCCCAAACCCAAATTTCCATGAATAATTTGTAGAGGAGACCATTTTCATCGAGATTTTCCTTGCTTTCCTTGGATCTTGAAAGAATGGTCTCCCCGTTCAAACCATCCAATGTCATCAACTTCTGGAGATCATGTTGGTAACACTCCTTCGACTAGTGATAGTAAAGTTCATGGATAGAAAGGAAAGGTCAAAGTTCCATGTAGGTTACGTGAAGGTAATAATTCCCTTCACCGTTGTCCTTTTTTGGATGAAGCCAAAAGAGTGTTGGATAACCGTCCTGCTTCACCGTAGCGACTTCCATCTAGCTACAGGAAACTCTCCCCAAGTCCTTTACTAGTTGAAAAATTGATTGAATTAAATCAACCGTCGGTTGAAACCACTCTCTCTAAAAGTGAATCATATGAATCTATTCCCGACCAAAGTCAATAGGTTGAGGTGACAATTGAACCAATTTCACCTTCAGATAATCGTACCCTTCCCGAAGAGAGTGAGAATGATATAGTTCAAATTCTTTTTGTTACTTCAGATTCCGATGAACTTGGGGGAAATCCACCCATTCCTTCACGACAAGAGGAAAACCCCCCTATTCTCATAACTCAAGGTGTTAATTCACCCATTTGTTCGGTACCCCCTCCAAGCAGTCTAGTCACTTCCTTTGATTGGAATCGATTAGAAAGATCTCGCCTTCCTTCTTATGTACATTTCTAGATCATAGTACAAGTTCATAAAATGATCATGTCTAGCACTATTATAGATGAAGGGGCATTAGTGATTATCCTTTCCTCAACTGCTTCAAAAGTGCTTGGTTTACCATCACTTATGCCTGTCATACAAAATCTATTAGGCTTTAACAAAGGAACTAGTTGACCATTAGAAATCCTTCCTAAGTTACCTATCACTTTGGGAGGGAAAATTGTTCATCTGAACATGATGGTAGTCCAAGGGCTGTTAGAGTACAATCTACTCCTTGGACATGACTATGTTTATAGCATGGAAGCTATTGTTTCAGCACTCTTCTGAGTAATGTGTTTCCAGCATGAAGGAAAAATTGTCACCATTGACCACCTTTCATTTCCTAGTCCAAGCATAGATTCAAGTCAATCATCATCCCTAAATGGTCCTTTTACATCAATGGTATCGCTTGAACCTTCATTCCATCCACCCGATAGCCAGGAGTAATCTGGTGAATGTAACAAAGCTTAGGGGGCATGCACCCTTGTCTATTCTGGATGTAGTTGTAAAGATAAGTCTCCCTGTAGGTTATGTGATTGGTCTGACACACCATTCACCTTTGTCTATTGTGGATGAAGCCAAGGAGGTGATTTGTCTATTCTAGACGAAAACCATCCTACGTAACCACAATCATTTCCATCTGGTTACAGGAGACTCTCCTTTTCATCATGTTGGGGGCATGCAGACCATTTTCATTTCCATTTTTACAAGTTCTTTTTCAATTTTTAGTTTTGCAATTTTTCAAGTTTTAGTTTGTCATTTCAAGCTTATATAAAAAAAATAAAAAACTGCAACCAAGCATAGTTCCCCCATGGTTCAAGCTTGTTAAAAAATGAACCCACCTTCAACTAAATAACCTTTGTGATTGCCATTTTATCAGTCTTTTGAACCTTGGTTGTGTACCTCTCATCACCACCATCCCTTTGGCTGATCATATGCTTCCACTTGGTTGTTTTACCCCTTTTGAGGAACAGTTGCAATGAGTGGTCTTATTAGCCAGCCTCTTCATAGAATTCACCATGTTTTGAGAAGTTCCAAATTCACTAGAACTAGTTGCTACCCTAGACACCACTCGTTCCTCAAATTGAGTCTCCTTTAAACCCTTTTAAGACTCATTAAATATGAAAAGATTGTTGAGCCCTTGACCTTTTTAGCTCGTTAAAGTGATTGGAAATGTCATCCCTCCTGTATTATTTTATCGTTTTTAGGATCCAAGGGATTATCTCACAAAAAAAATCGAGTGTCTATATTTTTCGGCTTGTTAAAGTGATTGGAAAAGTCATCCCTTTTGTATTATTTTATGCTTTTTCATACTTGAGGGATTATTTTACGAAAAAGAACTCTTGGAGTTTTTTTCATCCCTTTTCAAACTCTATAAACATGAAAAGGACCACGTTATCCTTGTCATTAAACTCGTTAAAACAATAGTGACAAA
This sequence comes from Pinus taeda, assembly GCA_000404065.3. Lineage (NCBI taxonomy): Eukaryota > Viridiplantae > Streptophyta > Pinopsida > Pinales > Pinaceae > Pinus > Pinus taeda. The sequence continues at coordinate 23,779 of APFE031102924.1, read as the reverse complement.
CTTGTCCATTCTAGACAAGGACGAGTTTCATTGTCACTAGATTCGTTAAAACATAGCAACAGGTTTGCTCGAAGGGTGAATTATAGAACAAGCATATGTTATCCTCCTCAAGCTTGAAAAAAATAAAGAGGTACTAGTCAGCAATGACTGGGGAAAAAGGGAAGAAACTTCAAGAATTTATGGTAGCAGGTCGCTCTTGAACATGACACTTTCACTCCATCACAATGATTGTGATCTTGCTATTTCATGAGGTGAAGAGGGATTGAAGCTGGGAGGATGATGCTGGATCAGACAAATGTGTTGTAATTTTCCCTTCTATTCAATAAATTTCTTCAAGTTTTCCTCCATATGATTGTACAATTGTGAATGTTATCATTTGTGAATGCTATCATTTGTTCATTATATATCTGATTTTGTAATGTTTATGTTGTAGTAGATCAAGACGCTTTGGCAGTTCTTTGTTGTCGTACTTGTGCAGGTACTCTCCATGCAGATTAAGTGCAGAGAGGAGTTGCAAGCTCGGTCAAGGGGGAGAGAGATCAAACAAGGGATTAAGTGGGAGTTCTAGGTTGGTTCCTTTATCTTTCTCTTATCTGTTGCACATAGAAGAAATCGTTGAATTGATTTAAGTTGTTGTTTCTAGGGTAGTTTCCAAACCTAGAGGGCTAGTCGTTTGACAAGACACTAGTTTTCCCCGAAACAAGCTAACCAATGCCTTCCTAGAATTAATGGATGTCCTCCTAAATTATTCTTTGGTGTTAATACCATGAAATCAACAGGATATTCCCAAGAATCTAAGGATACACAAACATCTTCTAACACACCATCTAGTTTAATAACAAACCTATCTACTAATTGCAACAAGGTTGGTGTGTACTGAATGTTAGGAAGCCTAAGTGTGTTCATAACTTGTTTACTCATTATGTTTATGATTGCTCCTAGATAAATTAACGTGTTTGTTATTTCAGTTCCATTGATGTGAAATTTTACAGTGGGGCTTCCTGGATCTAAATATTTTTGAATTGTTGACTTCCCCATCATAATGTCTGCAATTTTTCCAACTAATTGAATTCTTTTATATCTTTTCTTCTTCTCCATGATCTTTGTGTACTTAATTCCTTAACTCTTTTTGAAAAAAATTGTTATTTCTTTTATGGCTTGTAACAAGGGAATATTAATGAAAACATTTCTCAATTCATCCATCATATTGTAATCAGGCAAGACAATTTGTTTCTCTACTCGATCAATTTTCAACCTTTCTCAGAAAGGTGGTTTAACTGATATTGAGGGTTGTTCTATGATAGGAGTATTTATTGGAATTTCTTATATTTGTTTTTTTTCTTTTTGAGGGAGAGAAGTCTCCCCTTCTTCTAATTGATTTTTTTGTTTTTGAGGATCAGATCTTGTTTCTTGAATGACAACAGGAAGTTTTCTTGGTAATACTCTTCCAGACCTTAATTGGACATTGCTTAGGTCTACTGGATTTATTACATAAGTTAGAGGATTTTTACCCTCCATGTTGTACACTAGTTGTTGTGGTATTTTATTATTAGGATTCGAAAATGGTTGAGCAAGTAGTTGATTTGATTTTTGTGGAAATGGTAGGGAAAGTTGTGGGTTTTGATTCTGAACTGGAACTTGTGGCAATTGATTAGCTTGAGGAATTTGATTAGATGGGGGTAAGAATTGTGGTGGAAGATATGATGGCTAGTACTACTGATATTGAGCATAGGCTCCATAAGGATTTTGCCATCCTTGATTCCAAGGTTGTGATTGTGGCAGAGCCCAAGGCTGCTAGGCTGAATTCCAATTATTTTGTGAAGTCTGGGAAAATTTTGTGGTATAAATCCTTGTGATTAATTTGGTTGGGGGGTTTTCCATGGTCTTTTGGCTATAAAGTAGAGAGGGTCTACTATTTTTGAGATTCCTTCATCATTGAATACAACCTTAAGACTTGGTAAGGATGGACATTCCTTCGTATCATGATTATTTGCACATATGACACAGGGTTCTATGGCTTTTGAGTCTAAGGGACACTCTCTTAGAGCATATTTCTTCCAACATTTGGGACAGAAGATAGATAATGCAACATTTTTGGAATTTTGCTTGTTTTATATTTTAAGGGTGTCTATTTGCTCACTTAGGCTCCCTAAGATATCTATTTTGAAGGTGTCAAGAAAATTTCGTGTTTCTTCCCTGTTGATCGTCCCAGTTGCGGATTTGTTAATTCTTGACAAGGGAGGGTCTCTAGGAATCTCCTTTCCTAGTTAGGTTAAGGAGATAGATCCATTCATCTTTAATAGTTCTATGTAAGAGAGATTTTAAGGTTTCTTCATCCAAATTATCCATTTTTTCTCTTTTAATGTTATAAACAAACCTTTCTACCAAGTCTTCAATATTTTCATCTTATTTTTGTGTCATTTTGAAGAATTCATCTTTAAGGTTACTAGGCATACTATAATCTCTATATTTTCCTAAGAAAGCCTCTTTCATTTGTCCCCATGTTGTTATAGAATGTACTCCTAGACTCATGAAACATTTTAATGGTGAGTCTTTTAATGTGGTAGGGAATGTTAGGTCCCTATACTACTAGTGTAACCCCTTATTGTTATTAGTACGACCCCCTTATTATATTGTTGTGCCCATTTAGTCCCCATATTGTTATTATTGTGCCCTTACATTATTATTGTTATGTCGGCTTTGATTATATTATGACCCCTTAGACTCCTATATATAGAAAGGAGGTCTTGTCATTTGTATCATCAAAGAATTGTTCATTTGTGTAATGTAAAGGAGGTTGTCCCTCGAAGAGGCTGAATTCTAAGGCATTTATCTCTCTTTTCTAACTTTTTGTGAGATGGTTTCATAACATTTGGTATTGGAGATTTGGGTTCCAGGGTTTCACTACTCTAAACAGGTCATCGTTGAATTTTCACTATAACCATTTTTTCTGCGACTTTTAAAACGTTAAAACAAAAACCCATTTGGGCCAATATCGTTTCGAACCTCGGGTCCAAAATTCAGATACTTTTGCACTATATTTGTGGAGATATGATCTAAAGAAGATGGCCTTTTTGTAGACTCCCAAATTACATTCCAAATAGGTGACCTGGGGAAAATCGTCATAATTTTTGTTTTGGGCATCAGATTGAAATTTCATAAGAATTTATAGAAAGAGGACAGATTGCAGTTTCCAGTATATATGTTTTAGACTCGAAGGTCAAAACAGTGACACGTGGTACTTCATACAAGTTCGCTCTTCTTCAAGGGTATTTAATCAGGTCATCTTGGGAGATTGTGCACAACTCTTTCTTGGAGAATCTAATTCTATCAGACTGGGTGCATTGGAAAGAGGATGTAGAGGGCTATTATAGGAGAAAATGTTAGAACTTTTATATCTGAAAGTACAAAGTTATAGTCATTTCAAGATCGAACTCCTAAAATCAAGAAAAGGCGATATGAGGAAGTTTGATGGAAAGGATACAGTAAATTGGATACTACAGATGGAGCAATATTTTGATCTACATGGTGTATCACTGTTAAAAAAGGTATGTATTGCATCTTCATATTTAGAACCAGATCAGTTTTTATGGTATAAAGGGATTTTTTCTCATAAACAACTTGTTACATGGTCAATTTTCATGGAGGAAATGATATCACATTATGAAGATACAAATAGAAACACCTTCTTTAGAGCAACGCCACAAAAATTGGAAGAAAAAAGAGAAAAAAGACTTTGTTACAATGTGGAAAGCAAAATTATGGCAACAATGAAGTCTAAACCTCACAACTATAAAGATGGAAGTGTTGTTTCTCCTAGCCTTCCACAACCTACAAGGGTTACACCACAAAAATTGGAAGAAAAAAGAGAAAAAGGGCTTTGTTCCAATTGTGATAACAAATACATTAGAGGTTATAAGTGTGCTGAGAAGAAATTATTTTACATTGATTGTGGAGAGGAGGAAGAAAAGGATCAGGAAACATCAAAAGAAGAGTATATACACTAGGAACCAATCCCAGAGAAAGAAGAAATGAATCCGACCATATATTTTAAAGCATTGGAAAGAATTACCACTCCTAAAACTCTCAAGATAGAAGGACATATCAAGAAGAAAAAGGTTCAAGAAGTGAAAGATCACATCGAGAAAGAACAAATGAATCTGACCATATCTTGTAATGCATTGGACAGAATTACCACTCCTCAAACTATCAATATAGAAGGACATATCAAGAAGAAAAATGTTCAAGAATTGAAAGATCACATCGAGTCTCAAGAAATCAATCCGACCATATCTTGTAATGCATTGGAAGAAATTACCACTCAAAATTATCAAGATATAAGGACATATCAAGAAGAAAAAGGTAATAGTGTTGATTGATTCGGGTAGTACCCATAATTTTATTAATTGTAAGATAGCCAAGGAATTGAATTGCTTCATATATCCAGCACCAGAGTGTCAAGTGATGGTTGCAAGTGGAGGAACCATAAATTTCTCTAGAAAGTGCCATAATATCAACATATCCATGGGAGAATATGCATTGAATATCCCAATTCTTTCCATTCCAATGGGTGGTGTTGAAGTTTTACTAGGAGTTTAATGGCTACAATCTTTGGGTACGATAGATTTTAATTTTCAAGAAATTTTCTTGAAATTTTTTTGGCAAGGAAAGGAATTTGAATTTAGGGGTATCAAAGGAAAACATGGAAAAATAATGAACTCTAACAGCATGACAAATCTTCTAAATAAATAACAACGGGGTGTAATTGTACAATTATGTTCATTAGAGGAACCCACATCGTAATCACATATTTCCCCAGATCTCCAAAATGTTTTGGACAATCACTCCAAGGTATTTGAGACTCCCAAAGGCCTCCCACCTATTTGTGATCATGATCATGCTATTCATTTGATTCCATGAAGTGTTCCTCCAAACATCAGGCCTTACATATATCCATATGCCCAAAGGAGTGGGAACCCATTCAAAAGTTGTAGAAGATCCCAATTCAAACAATATTGCGAGAACTTGACAAGGAAGGAAAAATCATATTGGGACCTGAAGCAGTCACAAAACCGAGAAATCAAAAGCTATGGAATAGATCAATTTCAGAGTATCTCATCAAGTGGAAGAACTTACCTGCTGAATATTCCACATGGGAGGAAAAGAATTTATACAGAAGCATCAAGAACTTCTCAAGTGTTGAGGACAACAGTTTTTGAAGGAGAGGGGCATATTAGCTCCCTATACTACTAGTGTAACCTCTTATTGTTATTAGTACAACCCCCTTATTATATTGTTGTGCCCATGTATTCCCCATATTGTTATTATTTTGCCCTTACATTATTATTGTTATGTCGACTCTGATTATATTATGACCCCTTAGACTCCTATATATAGAAAGGAGGTCTTGTCATTTGTATCATTCAAGAATTGTTCATTTGTGTAATGTAAAGGAGATTGCCCCCTCGAAGAGGCTGAATTCTAAGGCATTTATCTCTCTTTTCTATCTTTTTGTGAGCTGGTTTCATAACAGGGAACAATTTAAACTTTTGAGCATCATGCAGATAATCATATGATCTGCATAATACTTCAAATTCGAAGAGAAATGTTTTTGGATCTTCGTTTCTTTTTCCATGGAAATTAGGAAGAATCGAGGGTGATATATTTTTTCATTGTGAGGGTTGTATCTTCATCAAGAATAGGGAATCCTGAAGGATCTTGATTTCCTCTGGCTCTACCCCCTCCTCTACCTCTACCTCTTCCTCTTCCTCTTCCTCCAATCCTATCTTCTTCACCATGGACATTGTGTACTTCTCCTTCCCCTTCTTTAGCCATCATAGATTCTCCGGAGCTAATATAGTGTTATTCTAATCTTTCTAGTTCCTCTATCAACGTTTGCTTAGAATTAGTTTCCAATTCCTCTTCTTCACTAGGAACTTCTAATTCTTATCCCAAAATTTGCTCACCAGTGGAGGATAGAAAGATTACTCCTGTAGTTGGGGATGTAGGATTTTCTTCAATTATAGCTTCAGTAAAAGAAGTAGGTGAAGTTCTGGATTGGATTTCTGATCTTAAGACTTCAATAAGTCTTTGTCGACCTCTAAATGGAATTCGGGTTTGAGTAGGTGGTGTGCAGTCTCGAGATCATGGTGAAGTGAGTGGGTTTGTGGGAATTAAACTTCTTCCTCGTCCTAAAAATCTACCCCTAGAGTCTTTATTTGTATGCATGTCATGTTTTAAATTAATGATGTTTTTTTTTTTAACTTCTAACTGTACTTCCTTGGCAATGGCGCCAAAATGTTTAGTCAATTTAAGGTCTTTAAATTGTCAACCAGGGTGCGTATACTGATGAAGTACAGGTGCACAATATGTGCTTAGAAGTTATTCATTAGGTTGTTATGTATTTGTTAGAATCTAAACTTAAGATGGATATGGAGGTGGTGTTTGTTCATTATATTAGTGTCATAATTCTTGAATATGTTGGCTAAGTTTCCTAGGAGTTAATTTCTATCTAATTAGTTTGCAGATGATATGAGATTGATTCTTCTTGTATGAAATTGTTTGGGATTTTCAATCTCGAATATTTATGCTTCTACTTCTAATTAACTAAGTGCAAAAAGAAACTTATTCTATCAACTATGAAGAAATACCATCTGAACTCAATTGTTTAGGAGAGAACTCTCACTCTTTTACTTATTCAATTTTCGCTCAAACAAAATAACCCAAGCAACATCTATATTATGAATTAAACACACTTCAATTATGATAGATAATAAGCAAATGAAATGACCATGTTGTACTAGGTATAAAGCAAATTAAATAATAGACTAAACTAGGTATAAAGCAAATGAAAGTACTTACGCAAATAACAACTCGGTGGCGAAATCATTATGCTGCATTTTCACACAAAATAGAGAATTTGAAGAATGAAAGGAAATCATATTGCATTTGATTAAAAAATGTCACTGTTTGTAGGGGCCCTCCACATAGCAGTTCATAGCTTCCAACCAACAAAATGCATATACACAAAACCAATTCTACTCAAATGGAATTCACAAACTGTTCAAAATTACATCATTCGACGTGCACCCAAATCATAGTACGACATAAGTTTTATAGCAGGTCTCTTGGCATAACTGCATGAATAATTCATGCCTAATATCTCTATCCTATCTAAAATTATATTTCTAAACCTTCATTTTGATATTCTGAAAGCAAAACAATAAGGTTTCAACCGATCTCAAGTTTTGTTCTGCATTAATCCAGTGGTTGACTTGGAGTTTGACTGTGATCTCCTACGCTTATCTTAGCAAAGTGTTTTGAGGGGATAGGGAGGGATCCATAAGGGAGCCATCCTCTATCCATCAACACTCTTCGTTGTTGACCTGGAACTCCAGAACCTTGTAAACAATGGAGACAACTACAAAAACCTGGATTAGCTACGGAAACAGACTGATTTGGTAGCCAATTGCAAACTTTAACAAAAAAATAGGGTATAAAGTTAAATATCAACAAGAAGACATATTATTGCATACCTTCATCAAAACCTGTTGTATATGGATTTATTTAGGTGGTAAATATATAGGAAAAGAGAGGATCATTAGGCAAAAAGGATGTAATGGTAGGCCAATATTCAGACTCCACAATCTTTGTGTGTTTATCTAACCATGTAAACATTCATCGTACTCATTCCCAAAGTTATAAGCATTTTCACACAAGTGTCATCACGATCATCGCAAATTGTATATTTAGTGTCACACTTGTCGTAAAGTCATCGAAAAGTATGTTTCTTACATATCCTAGATGATCTATGTTGTTTTATCGTCAAGTGTTCTAAGTGTGTGATCATAGTCAAGTCATATCAATGTTCACATCAGTTCCGTGACCCCACACTTAGTCAAATTTCAGAAATTTCCCAACAAATTAGCTTCATCCAACCTTCCCCAACCACACATTGTCTAGTTTTGTTAGCTTTTTGGGGCCTGACCCAAGTTTAGTGTTAGTTAGCCAAACAAATCCCTACACTATTGGCCCTTTCGGCATCATCCCGCAGAGCGTGGACCAAAGTCTCACCCAAAGTAGTATGGGGGGATGTTGGAACCAAGTTTATGCACCTTGAGATGGTCATGATGTTGGTTTACCCTTTTTTCCTACTTTCGCGTAGGTCACTAAGATTTAGGGCTCTATTAGTATACCCTTTATTCTGCCCTTTGGTACCTCCGTGAAGGTGTACAATTGACCTTTGTGCAACCTTAACCCATAGTCTAGGTACTTTTGCATTTATATGATAGTGTATTGTATAGTTTTCCAAGTTATATTAAGGGTTTTACTTATCTTACTAATCAACCACAATTAGCATCGTGTAAACTGATATTATTACTCACATTCAATTAACCCATACGGTCACATACATTCGCACATCACATGAACATTGTAAATAAAACACAAAACACAATATAACCAGATGCATTAACAAGAAATAAATACACATAATTTGTAGAATATTTCTCTCTATTGATGTCTTCAGATTAATACAGACTCTATTCGCCCTGCACACATAGCTACATGGGTTCGCACACTCAAATGCGAACTTCCACCCTAGGCCTCTGTGCACTCAGATGTAGAGCCTCTACCTACACTAAGATCTGAAACACTTAGCATTATCTACCAAGACTCCAAAAATTTTCTACCAACTAATTAGAGCTTACTTATTTTGCTCCTTTTTATACAATCCCATGGTCTACGGACCATGGGTGGATCTTTACAGCTAACTTTACATTTTACAAAATAAGGGCAAACAACCCTTTATGACTCTTGACACCTTCATGCTCCACGAGCACAAAATGCAGAGACTTTACAACTTTATTACAAAATTTTCCCAAAACTTGGCCCTTTAGCCCCAAAACTATCCTTGGGGGAACACGTTCCCAACAGGCCCCCAACACAAACATGGTGACTCGTCCTCGAGACACTTTGTAGGTGTTGATATCTTGGCGTGAAGACCTCCCAGCTTGACCTGTATGACGGCAACCTCGGCAGTGCACTGTGCAACTGCTTGCTTCACTTCTTCAGCCAACTACTCTATCGTTGGTCCTAAACTGTCACCTTGAAGTTTTTGTTGAGTTTCTTGCAGATGAGAAAGATTTCCTTCAATAGAGGTCGTGACTAATTAAGCCTCATCCAACTAGGGCTTCAAGCGTGACTTCAACACTGCCTCCTTGTGCTTTGCTGCATCTACCCGTTCTTTCAATTGCTTGGCCTCTTGTAGCTTCGTCAGTCTCTATGTGAGAATGAAGGTTCATGTTGTACCTTTTACTTCATCATAGTGCTATTGTAGTTCTTGTGGTCCTGTCTCCAGCTGTTGTACATTAGGGTCCTCTTGCAGGCTCGTCAGGACCTCAAACAACTGTTCAAAAAGTCATGTGTAGTCTGTGACTGCACTGTCTATTGCTGCTATCACTTCTATGACAGCGGTTGCACGTTACTCATTTACTTTTGACAAAGTTGAAGGTTGGGCCTTCAACTATAAATCTGCAATCTGTAGGTTTAGCTCCAGCTGAACACGAGCCAACTTTGTGCAAGCATCACACACCCCTGTAGCAATATTGCGAACATGCACCTCGACTGGTTCTTCCTCAGGAATGACCAACTCTAGGACCATTCGGCATGCATCCTCCATGACCTGAACTATACACTTGTTTTGGTCAGTTACCTTGGTAACGATAGCAATGGAAAATTTTTGTTGTAGGGCCATCTATTCATTATTAATATTCTTCTCGTTGATCACCTATAAAGTACGATGTTCGTGGGCCCTCAACTCTGTGATCACTCCATAGCATTTTTTGAAGTACCGATAGCGAGGCTAGTGGACACCGTGCTAGCCTATGATGTGTGGGTTTGCAACTCTTGTAGTCTTGTCTGGATGGCCCCAATAGTGACTATTGCTACTGCTTGAATTGTTGTAGTGCCTCCGTGGTGACGTCCCGCACCATGTCTCCAATGTGATGCAAATCACCTTCTGTGAGGGTGATCGGGTCCAGCGACACCTTACTGGCCTTGGATTTCTTCCTCGACCCTAATTTTTCTTATTCCCTTAGGCACTTGATGAAGTCTGATGTCAACTACGGGTCCACTCCATGCTGCTTGTTGAGATTGCAACAAGATGATGGAGCTTAGTGAAAAGAGTCGCCTTCACTAAGTGGGCCCGCAGGCAAATTATGGCGCAAAGTCTATTTTTAGACATGTGGATCATGTCTATGAGTTGCAGGATGTTGTTTATGGATGATTGGTCAAGTTGGCAAAAATAGATGGACTTCTATTTTTAGACAACAGCGGTGACATTGTCAAGTCTAATTATAGAGCAGTCAAATATTAATAGCTTATAATAATATTTAGACTATAAACTTTATCTTATTCTCTTGGAGCACTTCAGTTTGAGCTACAGATGTGGCACATGCAGCTGTCAGAAGGAAATACGTTTTCTTTGTTGGTCAGTTGAGTTGTTGCATGCATGACTTCAGTTAGAACTCAGTCAGTTGAGTTTGGTGGAGTTGATTGTGGAGTTGATGGAGTTGTGTTCAGTTTGACTTGGTTAAACTAGTTGTAATTAGTCTAAATGCAAATAGACTAATGATGAGTTGTTAAACTAATTATTAACTCATAATGCAACTAAAGAATACATCAATTAACTTAGTTTCATGTCAGTGCATGTTCAGTTCAGCAGGTACAGGGGTTAGAGGATCAAATTGCTATCAGTTGTGACTATAGTTGTGCATGAGGATTTGCACAATCAATGCGATTGAGTTATGCCAATGAGAATTGGCCAATACCAAGTGATTATAGCCTCTGCTCACATGATTCCCAGTGTGAGTGATTCTTTTGAGGTAAATAAGAGTTTGGTTCAACCATTCTCATCCATTCTCGAGCAGGTATTGAGCAGTGGAGGTAGGGAAGCAGTGGAATAGATTTGGAGATCAGATCTGAGCTGTATTGTGTGTAACAGGTGGAGATAGTGTTGGATACTTGTGAGAAGTATTGACTATTGTAATGTTACATGTTCTCAATCATTAATATACAGATAGTTGGGGTTTTTAGCGAGATGCTTTCCCCGGGGTACATACTGTGTTAATGTGTGAATGCTCTTGATGTTTTATTGTTATTGATGCTGCTATATTGATGATCAACGTAGAGGAGCTTATGTATTGTGTATGTTTTCCGCAATAGTACATGATCAGGATAATCTGTGTTGAATATGTGTTAAATTATTCAAAATTTCTACATGGTATCAGAGTTGTTGATCATCTGATCTACTATTCAGGATGTGTTTACATTCTATTTCTTTAGGCAGAGTCTGTAATCGGGCCAGGTGGCCTCTGGATTCATCCTTCTTTTGGAAGGTGAAATATCCGGTCAACGCCCATACAGTCAATCTCTGTACGAGAAATATTGTGTTCTCACGAATCTTAGATCCGAGGCGGTTGAGTTGGTTGCTGGTGGAATTCGAATTGCAGCAGTGTTTTCTTGGTGACAACGAGGCAATGTCTTTCAACGGATTGCGATTGGAGTATGCCCTTGAGGGTAGTACGAACTATATTGCATGGAAGGACAAGATGGAGGAAATATTGGATGATAACGGGCAGAAGGAGTTCATAGAGATGGATGTCCCAAAGCCTACTGATGCTACTCAAGCTGATGCTTGGCAATAGAAGACCACAAAATGTCGAAGGATTCTGTTGGAGGGCGTGAAGGATCACATTGTGTCTAGCCTCCATGGAAAGGCTACTCCATATTTGATGTGGAAATTGTTAACAGAACTATTCCAAAGCAAGAGCGATCAGAGGAAGCTGACGCTCAAAGATAAACTCAGAAACATCAAATGCGAGAAGGGTGACAGTATGCCCAAGTATCTCACGAAGTTCACTCAGTGTCGAGATGAGCTGGGAAGTGTGGGGGTTACTGTCGATGATGAGGACTTGGTGAGCTTGGATCTCCTTGGTCTTCCAAAGAGTTGGCATTCCTATCATGACTCTGTTAATGGTTAAGAGAAATTGCCAGGATGGGAAAGACTGTGGTCAGATCTTGTGCAGGAGGAGATCAGGCAGAGTACCAGGGATGGATCTTCATCAAAGGGAGCTGATGAAGAAAATTGCACTTTGGTTGCTAAAGAAAAGAAAGGGAAGAGCAAGAAAACTTCTCAGTCTGGTGCAAAAGGCAAGAAGCAGGACATGTCCAAGGTGAAGTGTTTTCACTGTCACCAGCACGGACACTATGCCACTAATTGTCCGCAAAAGAAGAAGAACAAGCAAGCTGTTGGATCTGTAGCAGGAGAGGCTCTAGCCTCACAGTTTGAGCTTGATTTTTCATTGATCGCATGCTTAGTTTCAAGTGTGATGGGATCGGTGTGGCTCTTGGAAAGTGGTGCGTCTTTTCACATGACGGGAGATAGAGATTTGTTTTCTGATATGGAGAACAAAGATCTTGGAGTGCACATCGAGATGGGCAATGATGGTAGATACAGTGCGATCGGTATCGGTACCATTTCCTTGAGAGGGAGTCTGCTAAACCCTTCGTATTGAAGGAATTCATGCATGTTCCAGGATTGAAGAAGAATCTTATCTCTGTGGCGATGTTAGAAGACAAGGGGTATGATGTTGTTTTCAGCAAGGGAAAAGCTTTCCTGCGCAGCAAGACAATTGGTGAGACCCCGAAGATATGGGTTCGAGTAAGGAACCTTTATCAGTTGCATGTAGATGGATGCATAGCAATGGCAGGCAAGGCAGAAGGATTGGTGAGCCGGGATGATGGCGAGTTGTGGCACAAGAGATTGGGTCACCTTCACCATGGAGCCTTGAAGATACTGCAACAGATCACTACAGGGCTTCCTAAAGGCACACTTGCGCAGTCAGATCAGTGCAAGGGGTGTACTTTGGGAAAGTTTGTGAAAGCCACCTTTCAAAAGAAGGATAGTCGTGCCACGACGATCCTTGAGAGAATTCACACAGATGTGTGTGGACCTTTCTCAGTTGCTTCGACATCAAAACACAGGTATTATGTGATTTTTGTTGATGATTTCTCTCGTAAATGTTGGATCTTCTTCATGCAGAAGAAGAGTGAGACATATTCAAAGTTCCGTGAATTCAAAGCACTAATCAAGAAGGAGTCGAGGAAGAAGGTGAAGGCTCTTAGGATTGATAATGGTGGTGAATACATCTCGGACAAGTTCAACGATTTCTGCAAGGCAGAAGGGATTCGAAGAGAGCTCATAGCTCCCCATAACCCACCGCAGAGGTTGGGATATTTGTGGGGTACACTGATACACCCCACAACTATCATGTGTATTTGCTAGACAGTGGTAAAACTGTTGTGCGATGGGATATAAAATTTCAGGAGGAGAAAGCCATGAAGTGTTCGCTTGAGAGGGAGCTACACTTGCATGAAGATGAGGAGCTATTTGTTCCTAAGGATGAGCTTCAGGACGTGGATCAGCCACAGGACAAGGTTCATGGAGTGGAAGAGACCACTCATGTAGCGCCAACCATCAGAGGGAGAAAGCGCTTGACAGAAGCTGAGCGACTGGCTCAAGATGTAGAGAAAGTTGTAGGACCACCTACAGCCCAATGCAGGTAGAGACAGTCACCTGAACGGTACACTAGATACATGGCTCTTATGAGCAAGTGTATTGTGACTGAGCCATCCTCTTTCGAGGAAGCTGTGGAGGATCCCGCATGGGTAGATGCCATGGTGGAAGAGTATGATTCTATTGTCAGAAACAGTGCATGGGAGATTGTTCCTAGATCGGAAGGGAAATCAGTGGTGGGTTCGAGATGGATCTACAAAGTTAAGCAGGCAGCTGACGGGAGTGTGGAGAAGTACAAGGCAAGATTTGTTGGCCGAGGCTTTTCACAGATTGAGGGGATCGATTATGAGGAGATCTGTGCACCTGTCGCAAGGTATTCTTCCATACGAACGATTCTTGCTCTCTCAGCGCAAATGGGATGGCACATTCATCAGATGGATGTGAAGACTGCGTTCCTCAACGGAGTCATTGAGGAGGAGGTGTACAATGAGCAACCCGAAGGCTTTGAAGTCTTCAGCAGTGAGTCGCATGTGTGCAGGCTCAAGAGAGCGCTGTATGGGTTGAAGCAAGCACCACGTGCTTGGTACACACGAATAGACAGCTATTTCACAGGACTTCGATTCTCCAAGAGCGAGGCGGATCCTAACCTACACAAGATTGTGGTGGAGGGTAAGTTGCTTATCATTGTACTGTATGTTGATTATTTGATTCTAACGGGTGATGAGCTGTTGATACTGTCATGCAAGAAGGATCTTGCTACAGAGTTTGAGATGAAGGACTTGGGCCTCCTTCACTATTCCCTAGGATTGGAAATATGGCAGCGCAGTGGTGGACTGTTTGTTTCTCAGGGCAAGTATGCTCGGGAGATACTGGAGAAGTTCAACATGCATGGCTGCAAGCCTGTTGATACTCCTCTTCCTGGAGGTTGGAGGAAGGAGGATGCCACTTCGAGAGAAGAAGTGGATGCCACTGTTTATCGACAGTTGGTGGGGTCGCTGATGTATTTGGTCAATACACGACCTGATATATGCTATGCAGTTAACCAGCTTTCACAAGCTATGGTTAAGCCTACCAAGCTCTTCTGGAAGGCGGACAAGCATGTATTGCACTACTTGAGAGGCACATCGGGATATGTTTTGTGGTACAGACAGGAGGATGAGGTGAAGCTATGTGGCTTCACGGATGCAGATTGGGCAGGGAGCCCAACGGACAGAAAGAGCACATCAGGAGGGGTCTTCAGTATTGGATCGACAATAGTTTCTTGGTACAGCAGGAAACAGAGATCCGTGGCACTCAGTTCAGTGGAGGCCAAGTATATGGCAACAAGTTTAGCTGCATGCGAGGCTATATGGATGAGGAAGATCCTTGTTGGTTTGTTCGGTTCTCATTTGGATCCTACTGTGATTTACTGTGATAACCAAAGTTGCATTAAACTCTCGGCTAATCCTGTATTTCATGATAGATCTAAACATATTGACATCAGGTACCA
>APFE031102921.1:0-10026 GCA_000404065.3 Pinus taeda | reverse complement strand
AAAGGGGCCTGATAAAATATAAAGGTATATTTGGAAAGAATGGTTGTACTCACCCTGGGAAGTAGGAGTTAGAGCTTTGTGTGAACTACCTGGAAACATAGTTCTTGGTTGGACGAATGCAATAGCCTTTAATTTATTTCCAGCAAGAAAATCTTATAAAAGTATATTCTAAAAAATAATACACTTGAATGTGTGCAAAGATGAAAAAGGATATTATATAATAAATTAATTAAACTTTTTTGGATAGATAAATATATAAACATGAAAAAAAAAATACACTTGAATGTAAAATATCCAAAAGGATATTACATGTAACAAATTAAAGAATATGGTTTGCATGGATAAATATATACACATGCATAGTAACCCTTATTCACCTATAAAAATATAGTTTATTTTAAGGTACTATAGAAAAGAACATTGTAGGTAAGAAAAATAAATTTATACATAGTTTAACTTATAGAAAAGTAAATGTATACCTAGTTTCACTTGTTATAGGTCAAATGACTGGAATCATATCAATTGGCCATGGAACAAGTAGTCTTGCATAAGGTAATACTAGGGCCTAAAGGACACCTTCTCAAAATTCCATGACAAGGGTTCAACATGCCTCTTGCCTAATTTGTGTATTCTCTTCTTCCAAAGAAAATGATTAGTAATAGTATTATATACAATCATTATGCAAAATATTATATATATATATAAGAGTTGACACAAATATCTAATGTGTACTCATAGAATTGAAATAGAACAAATATTATAGTATCGTAAACTTTTGATGGAATCACTTCATTACACACAGTAACACGTAATAGATTGCATAAATTGTTCTTATTAATAAAAAAAAAATACATTGTTGGGGCTATATGATGGCGAAAACTATTTTCTCATAATTAAATATTATCACTAACAGAGAGACGGTAAATCCCTTGAATTGAAATTGATATACATGCATTATTTTGAGTGTCGGTCCTTTTGGAAAAATCCCTAGCTAGATAAGGCTTTTCTTTATAGTCAAATGACATGAAATTTCCTTGTGGCAAGCATCAAGTGAAAATTGTAATTAACATTAAAACCTTGTAAAGAGGAACCATGGGATAAGTACTTGAAGTCCAAAGTGCATGAACTTTGACCCCAAAACAGTGTCGTAAGATAACCCAAGTTGGTCGTAGACTAAACTACACACATAAGAAGGGAATTCCTTAGTTTGAATTGGAACCACTCTAAATTAATCAGGAAAATAATGTTATAGAGGGTTTTGAGATAAGTAGAGTCTAACCGTAGTAACATAGATGACATCCTTGGATCTGATACTTTGTTGTAGAGGGAATAACATTAGTATTTTACATATATTCTTTTACAAAGAAAAATTATATCGAGATGAGAATCAAGTTACAATTTAATCATAGAGTGATAATTCTAGAAAGATTGTATAATATTGGAAGGCACTGCATGTATGAAGGGTATTTCATTTTCAAATCATTGAGAAAAATAGAAATTTTGCTAAAATCCTTTGAGGGAAGCATAGCCAATGTGTGATACATGGAAACCAAAAAGTTAGAAGTAAAACATACAATAATATACCCAATATGCAAGAATGGCTATACTATAACAAAAATATGTGAATGTATAGGAACTAAAGACCTTACTATGGCTTACTAAAGGATTTCATCCATACCACATTTTACAAGGAGTTCATTTCTAAGAGCATGATATGGACAATATTTTCGCATACATTGCACATAGAATCACGTCATCTCAAAAAATCAATGTTCTATTTTTGAGAAACCTCATTGAGAAAACTATATTCGATATAGTAATGTTCATTCTTTCAACTACATAGTTTTGTTGAGAATTGTATGGAACTATGCTCTGATGTTGAATATCATGCTTGCAGAGATATTTTTCATATTCATTAGAGTACATTATCTTCCATTAACAGTATGAAGAGAGCCAATATGTGATTATGTTTCATGTTCAATCCCTACATGAAAATCCTTAAAAGTTTTGAAAGATTGAGATTTACTTTTCAATAAGTACACACAACACATTCTAGTGTAATCATCAACACCATTCTTCATACATTTATTTTCATTAGCATAAGAAAAATGCACAGGACCAAACAAACTAAAATACATATGTCCATCCTTTCTACATGAATAAAGGGGACTTGCTAGAGAATGTGAACAAGGAATGATAAATTTCTTATATTGCTAGTGAATGTGAACAAGGTGAAAGTTATCCCAATAATAATATTAGACAAGGAAGAAGTTAGAAATGATTATGCATAGCTATAGACCCATGCAAATAAGGAAGTGGCAAATCCCACATATATTTAGTAGGGTACTCAATTAACATATTTAATGCTTAAAGTAGTTAGGTGTAAAAATAGAAACGTTTTGAGTTCTCATTCTTTGGGTATTAAATCACCCTTGAAGAGGAAGGGACATGACTAAGTATACTGAAAAATGAGATAATATTGACAGATAGTCTATGATCTCTTGGTAGAATAAACAACGTTACAATGTAGATAAGCTCGAAAATTTTCCACATAGTAGAGAAATTTTTGGGAGGTAATATTTAGAGTGGATTAATATTCCAAGGTTTTTCAAAATGGAAAATAAAAAATAGTTGTCAATTTAGACATTTCTTTTAATTTATTTTCTCAAAGTGTATACTTTAAAATGATTTTAACTTAAAAATCATTAGAAATCTCAATATTTTTACGAAAATATCATTAAAAATTTTACATTATGCATATTATGGAGTACTAATGTTACATAAGATTTATAAGCTTTAAAATAAATTTTCATCCTTGAAATTTTTTCTACTAGGAAGAACCCTTCGAGAAGAAAGAAAATACATGGCATATTTGTGCAAAATATATAAAATAATTAAGTGAGTAAAAGAGCAGAATAACATGATACATTGTTGAATAAAACTAACATATGTGGAATAATTAACAAGGAATAAAGTTGTGGGTCATTTAATTTTTTCATATTGTGGGCCTTTGTGACATAATCCTCATGACAATCCTCAATGTGAAGGGTGTTACATTTTATGATATTTTTTCTTTGAAATGATGAAAGAAAATTTAGGAACATAGATGTAATTATATTACAATTTAGTGAAGGAAATAATGGATGCTTATTTTATTTCGTAATTTTTTTTAATGCATGTCCAAGTTTATTTCACCTTCATGGCTTATTTTGATCATAGTGAGAACTAAGGAATTGTGATTGTACATATATAATAAACATATGAACATTTTTAGTAGAACAGTTTCAATAACAGGTGTTGTAGGTGTTACCTCTCCTAAACAATGTGTAACGTTGAACAATTATCGCCTTCTTAATGAAAAGTAGTACCTTTCCTATTCAGTGTATATCTATTTTATTAGATTTCCATATATTTGAATATTTTTCCTAAAATACATTCATTAAGTTGTCAATAACCACCAAAAAATATATTTTTATATTGTAATGCCATTCTCTTCCAAATCACATGGAAGGTGTCTTACATATCTCACACTCAGTCAAAGGGGGATTTGCATATGTCTCACTAATTCAAAGGGGGTTTTTCATGAATAATGAGGTTAGAGGAACATTAATATGTGTATAATGGTTTCAAAATATGTTGGTTTGTATCCTTTAAATTCCATTCCTAAAGAAATAAATGGGAATTCATTCGAGATTTTCATAATTTTCATACAAAAATCTCTCATAGATTGTACATATCAATGAAAGTCAGTGAAAGTCATTTCATTGAACTCAACAACGCCTTAGATTTCAATACAAAGACTCAACATTTAACTTAGAATTAAATATACAAAGTGAAAAGAAAAGACAAAACAGAAAAAATATAAAAGAAAATCATATATATATATATATTATATATATTATATATATATTATATTATTTTATATATATATATATAATATATTATAAATATTAGTGATTAAATAAAATGGGAATACATAATTTACAAATCTAAAATACATATAAATAAATTTTTGAAAACATATTTATGATTCCTCAATTTTGTTATGTTGATAGTGTATATATCATATAATAGGATTTCTATAAATTTAATTTAATTATTAATAATCAATAGATTGATGTACAGATTTTTCATTAATTGAAAATAAATTTTATATCTTCATTAATAGAAGGATGCGATTTATATTTAAAACGTAGATTATGATCTCTATTGATTCAATTTAATTTCAAAAATTGTTTCAAATTGATTTAAAATATACTATATATATAATATTTTGACTATAAAATGTCTGCATGGGGTAGCTCAAGTGGCAGTGGCCGTGGAAATGAAGTCTCACCGAACCGGAAGTCTTGGGTTCAAATCTTGGGCTACCCTGCCCCTGCAGTGGGTTATGAAATGGACATGTAAATCGGAGAGTCCTACCAAAGCTTACAAAAAAAAAATATTTTGACTATAAAATGATTTATTGGTTTTATTATAAATATTGTGACCATATAATTAAATGGATTGAACTTTTCTATACCCATCATTATATTATAAGAATCAAAACACTAGCCCCATTATTATTATTAGAGATATATAATATATACAAGTATGTTTATCCATGTAGATTCACCCCACTATTATTATGGAAAGCCTTTAGTTGGAAACATTTCTTCTTACCTCACCATGGCTTAGAAATAACACATTCCCAATTTGATGTGTTGATATGCCATTTTCTACTTAGAAATACCACATTCCCAATATGATGTGTTGATATGCCATTTTCTTAAATTATTTAATTTGAGACAATTTAATTAAAAGAGTATACCTAATTTGGACATAAATCTTATCATTGATATGTGAATACTACCATGAGCATTCCAACATTTTCCATGGGATTTAAATATCTATGATGAACCTAATAATTAAATTATAACTATCGAAGATCTATTCTTACTATCAACATAATTATAGGCATATATATTTTGGAATTTACTTCCAATTTAAGTTAAAATAAAATATTGACATTAAATTAAGACAGACTAGGGAAGCCATATAAATCAAATGGATCTAACTACAAATAAAATTCAATGCATGATAACCATCAAAATGGGCACCCCATTATTCCTATCACATTTCATAGATTAAAAAAACAATAGAAATGAACTAAATTATAACTTTATTACAAAATATATTGTGCTTATTTATAAAAAATAAAATTAAAAATTGCACTCATATTTCAATAGTAACAAAAAGTAGTAGTGGAATATTTTAGCAATGAAATATGTCAATATTACTATGGATGTTCCAACATATTCCAGGAGGTTTAAATATCTTCCATCAACCTAATAATTAACTTATAATTATGGTGATTAGCATAACTATAGGCATATATATTGTGTGTTCGACCGATTTACATACTAATTATTGGACTCCAAAAGGTGGATCATTAATTCTTATTGGAATGCTTATTTTATGTTGGTGTATTTCCTAGTTATAACATTACAACCAAATCTCCATTTCATGTTGTTGTCTTTAGAGTGAATATTGCTACTATCCAACTCAATATGTCATGAATCCTAGAATGATTGGAGGAAACTTTGTCAGTATCAGTCTACATGGATCGGGTTTTACCTTTACCATCATTTTCTTCTATAATTGTTATCGTATTAACATGGGGTGAATCACAATTCAAGTCGATGTTCAATTTTTTTTTCCTATTGGGTTCAGTCAACTATCCTTGGTTCTATACCTATGATGAGCTTCTTTCTATGTTGAGATTGTCTGGAGTCGATTCTTTATGTTCCTGTTTTTGCTGAACTACCATAATTTTCTATAGTAATATTTCAATGAATACATATTTTCCATGTCCAAGAAACTATAAGACTCTAGGCCAAATAGATTATTCTAGAAACTGTTCTAATTTTCTAGTCTTCTTTTATTTTCTACCCTCTATAGTGTATCCTCAAAAAAACTTCATGCAATTGTGTGTATATTTTGTTGTTGTTGTGAGTCTCCTAGTTGAATACCTAGAAATATTTCATTCACATTTATTGTATAAGTTTACGTCCTATTTTTTTCCAACTCTGTGGGTCTTATCATGCAATATTCCTATGAGATTATTTCATAGGTAGTAAGAGGTCAAATTTAAATGGTTGTGTATAATTATGCTTCCCTTTCTTCTTCTTTTTCAGCATCTGGAAGGAGTAAAACTATATCCCCTTGTTCTTCTCGAGCTTGTGGTGGAATTCAGAATATTATGTTAGATTATTAACTGATCATATATATATCTAGTCAATTGTAGGCTGACACATAATCTCTTGCTTGTCTACGTCTAAAGAGTCAATCTACCAAACTTCAATTATTTGTAGGGACAATTGAATGTGCGATAAGGAAGGAAACATTGTTTGTATGTGTTGAGGTGCTCTCCATCTATTGGAAGATTTTTAAATATTTTTGGAGGACTAATTATTGAGGTTTGTTTCATGTCTAGCCAAATTATTAAAGAGGGGAGCCAAATGGACTTATTGGAAATTTCACATTCATATTGGTTCATATTCAGCATGTCACCAATGTGTTTTTCCTGGTTGTACATTTTTGTTGTTATTATTACTTGACCAAGTTATTGTAGAATACTCAGTTTAATGTTAGAGACTCTCCCTATTCATGCAAAATGACTCTCTCTCATTAGGAAAAATTTAGAAAAAAAAATATTGAGATATCAAAAGCTTAATTTAACAATGCATATATTTAACACAATAATATAAACATGACTAAATAGGAACCGAATAAAGAATATGTATTATTTGTACTACATTGAATAGTGAAAATAGGAAAAAAAACCATATAGAAATACATAATTTTGAAATTTTATAATTTTGAGATACATATAACTAAATATAGAAAAAAGCATATCTATACTTGATTAATATTAATTGATGGAAGGAATAATAGTTGAAATGAACTTCAGAGACCAACATTAAGACCTTAAATGATCTACAAAATATACACCATCATTGTGTCATATAATGGATGAAATGCGAGTACTCGTCAAGATCATTATTATATGTTGACTCACGAAAAATTCGTTTTGGGTCAATATCTATAATCAAAATATCATCTCCAAAATACACAAAATTTATTATATTCCTTTATTATGGGATTGAATTTGGAGTTACACTTCACTCAAATTTATCACTATGTTATGCAACTTTAAGTACATAAAAGATATAGCTTTAATGCTATAGTTAATGTGTTAGATATTAAAATTGATGTGTGTTGCAAATTTTAACTAATTACGATTTCATGATTGTGAAGTGTACTAGGGGTCATAGTTTCTACAATTGATTGTGTTTTAAAGATCGTAGTGCAGAATGGTTTAATTAATTCTAGAGTTAGTCTCTTAAGAATTATCAAGTGTCATTGTTTTTTAATAGTAATAGTGGTTAGAGGATGCATTATGGAAGGGTTTGTAATTATGTAAGAGTATGAGTGATGACACTAAATTAGTGGTTGTGGGTCATATTAGTGTTTTTACATTCATAATGATTTTTGGTTAAGGGGCACATATTTTATCAGATATTATAGTGGTCAAAGTGGTCAAAGGTTACATTAAATAAGGAGAACAATTTTGTGCGGGTTAATATATAGTGCAATATATAGAAATATCTAATAATAAATTCATTATAATTAGTGAATTTACAGATACATATATTAATATATATATCTATATAGATCAAAATTATTATTGGTAAACCCAATGTGTGTTTCCTACCTCATTGTTTTAATTCAATAACTAATTGGTTGTACATAAAAAAACACATTGATTTAGTAGCTAGATTTTTCATACTCCTAGAGTTTTGCAAGGCTCTTAGAAATATTGAAAAAAATAATTTATCTCAAACTTTGAAATAAATATTTTATTTATATATTTATCATTGAAATTTTCCAAACTAAAAGTATTTAGAAATAATTTATAAATTAATTATTTTTTTACTAATGAAGAGGATTATTATCAATATGACTGTTAGTTGAGATGATTATTATCTTATAATTTATTTATTACTTAAACAAAATTATTTTATTCTGAAAATGTTATTAAGCCATATGAATTTTAATAAGTTTTTTTTATTTAACAACTTATCCCCAAATTCTATTTTGACAATTTTATTATTTAACAAAAAAATTATGTATAATTACTTTCATAGATTTTTGGAAATTGTGTGCATTCAAAGATGGACATTTCAAATTTGAGCATTAACTTTGTGCGTAGTATGTGCACTTTGAAGAAAGCAATTTACACATTGAGCTTTTAAAGCTCACCATTACTTTTTTAACTTTGAAATTTTGCCCTTTTTGCTGCAAAAGAAACTGCCTTTTTTTTGGTAGGTAAGCACCCACAAGGAATTTGAACCAATCCAAAGCCCTATGGACAAACTCGCCATTTTTTTACTTCAAAAGAAAATAAATATTATTTTCAAATTTATTTTTTATTTTTTTACTTTGTCATCAATTGTTTGGTCTTTCTCATTTTAAAATTCGCAATCTTTTACCAAAAAGAAATTAACAATTTTTTAAAATTTAACTTTTAATCTCTTACTTTTACTTTCTTTATATTTTAAAAGTTAATTATTTTGATTTGCATTTTTTGAATTTAATGGTTGTTTTTTCTGACCGAATGTAATTATAATTTTTCTTTTTAAATTTAAATTACGTTTTGCTTTTTCCGGCTGTCATTGAAATTAATATTCTACTTTCTATATTTGGGTAACTCTTTGCTTTTATGGGGTGTCTTCTTGAATTCGAGCCGTTTAGTTCATAGCCGGTTCGGCCGATTTCAAAAATAACAATGTATCAGTGCCAATATGTAATTATTTTCTTGATCACGGAAACCATGGTCATGATTAAGTGTTCGTGGATAGTGCTTTCATTGGTAGCGCCAATGTTGTTGCCTCTGTTTTTTGGTAGAGTGAATATATTATATGATGGTCGTGTGTTCTATCTTTATCTTTGATAGAAGAGCGTTAGACTGACTATTTTGAAGATCTTTGAAAGTTGTGTCTTCGATTTGTATTTTTGTTGGGAGAGCGTTAGACTGAGACTGAGCATATGAAGGTCATGTGTTTGATCTGTATCTTTCATGGAAGAGCGTCAGACTGATTATCTTTGAAGTGGGTGTGTTTGATATATGAAGATTGTGTGTTCCATCATCTAGCATTTCATAACTCTACTTCAAATCAGGATTGAGGTAAGTAGCCATTTTTGTCATTTCGAATTATGTTAACATGCTTGAGCCATGCCGCTTCTTCTTGAATCTTTGTTTTAAAGTCTGGTTTATAAATTTTTCCTGCAACTATGGATGTTGTTTATGGATAATTTTGTTTGCATATTTGAAACCATGCCTCTTTCTCAAGCCATGTTTTAAAATACAGTTTATAAGTTTTTTTTACAACTATATATATAGAGTTTATGCATAATTTTCTTTCCATTATTATTGGTTTAAGGGTTTATAAATTTTTTCCTGCAACTATGGATATCTTTTGGAGATAATTTTGTGTGCACATTTCAAATATTAAACACTGGATTATAATTATTTTTCTACAACTATACAAATCCCTTATTGATATTTTTCGTGTTCCATTATATTTTTTTCACAAACACTTTGTCATCAAGATTCGTCCTCTATTACTATATCTGCCCAATCCTATGGATTGAATTTTTCTCTTATCATAGATACCCGTAGCCCCAAAAAAATAGATTAAGACTTTGGCTTCATAGAAATTCACGTGAATTATATTTTTTTCACAAACACTTTGTCATCAAGATTCGTCCTCTATTACTATATCTGCCCAATCCTATGGATTGAATTTTTCTCTTATCATAGATACCCGTAGCCCCAAAAAAATAGATTAAGACTTTGGCTTCATAGAAATTCACGCAAACATTCACGTCTTTCCGGATTTGTCAAATGACGGATTGTAAATGTTTCCGGGGTCGGGGATACACTTTGACGTCTCAATTTTTAAACTGTATTTTAATATGCAA
>APFE031102912.1:49464-59570 GCA_000404065.3 Pinus taeda | reverse complement strand
TATTATTATTGTTAGGTCAGCTGGGTTATATTGTGACTCCTTAGACTCCTATATATAGAAAGGAGGGTTTTTCATTTGAATCATCCAAGAATTGTTCATTTATGTAATATAAAGGAGGTTGGCCCCTCGAAGAGGCTGAATTCTAAGGTCTTGATGTATCTTTTCTATCTTTTTCTTGAGCTAGTCTCATAACACTTTATCCCTGTAAAATCTACATATCAAATTGTTCAAATTGCTGGCATTTTCCTGAAAGAAGTATTCAAATTTCACTGTATGCCAAGGGTAATAATTCCAAACCGAGATGTGTAGTTTACTTCTGCATTATGGAAAGCCCATTTTACTGAGCTAAGTACTCAGGTCCAGTTCAGTACGACATACCATCTGCAAACTGACAAGTAGACATAATGTGTGAATCATGAATTTGAAGACATGTTATGAATCTATGAAATGTAGCAGCCAACCAAGTGGGAAGAATACATACACTTGGTTGAGTTTGCCTACAATAATAGTTATCATGAATCATTGAAAATGAGCCCCTTTGAGGTGCTACATGGGAAAAGTTGTAGAAGCACTAGGAACTGGATCAACCCCGAGGATAAATTAACATTGGGACCTAACATGCTATTGGAAATGGAGAAAAATGTATGGAAGGTATGTCAATGTTTGAAAGTTGTTCAAGACTCACAAAAAACATACATTGACATAAAGATAACTTTTCAAGAATTTCAGGCTGGGGACCATGTTTATGTGTAAATTAAACATAAGAAAAACACCTTCAAATGGGGAAGTTGCACTAAATTACCGCCACAATTTTGTGGACCCTTCCAAACTTTGGAAAGGGTGGGAGCCATTGCATAGCAATTTACACTACCCAGCCACATGAGAGTTCACAACGTGTTTCACATGTCCCTACTTAAAAAATACATATATGAACCCAAACATATTATAGATTGGAAGGACATAGAGGTAACATAAAAAATTATTTGTTTATGCTTATATGCTTTTAATTAATCAGAAACATCTAATTAATGCTAGACTATGTGGTGTGCAGGTCGAACCAGACAGAGAGGATCTGGTAGAACCCCTACGTATTCTCGGGAAGAAAGAAATAATGATGCAAAAATTAGTCATTACCCAAGTTAAAGAGCAGTGGAAACACTTTAGCCTGCAAGAGGCCACTTGTGAGGATGAGAATTTCATGCGACAAGCCTATCCGAGTTTGTTTCAAGGAGTAAAAATGAACACCGGGGATAATGTTCCGCACAAGGAGGGGAAGATGTGACACTCTTAGGGGTTGAATTAATTTCAAATTTATTGTCATATACCTCTTGATAGTTGATTTCATCAAATATTTTGTAAATAAAACTTTAAAGACAATTATTATTATTTGTTAAGGTTAAAGAAAGGTTGTTGAGGAAAATAGTAATACATATGAGGAATTGTAACTGAATTAGCAACTTCCAGTAGTTGGAAAGGCAGTTAGCCTCTTTCATTACATTGAGGATAAAAGGCCTGCAAAGGGACAAGGTAGGGCTAGCCACCGAGAGGAGGAGCCACCCACCTTGAGAAGGAGAATTATTGAGAACACTTCCATGAGAAGTTATCTTGAGCTAGTTGGAGCTAGTGGAAAACTCTATGAACATATAGGAAGTTTGTTGTTCTATACTAGGTTGGAGGGCCTAGAGGTCTGTGAAAGTGAACCTATAAAGTTGGAAACTCTAAATGTGCTGGAGGATGGTGCAGGGGGGAATCTAGATACGATTTTTAGTTCTGTTAGAAGGGAGGAAAAGTCTCATCCTAATCCTTTTTCTTCTGCTTGGCAGAACCTTACATATAAGAATAATTTATTGATCTACTTAACTACTATTGAGTCTTGAAAATTTCATTCATTTCCATTACACTTTCACTGTTATGTCCATTATATCACCTCCATTTCACCTCCATTTCACTACTATGTCACCACATTCATCCCACTTTCATTATCATTGGGCCACATTTATGATTTTCCAAACTTTATTAATTCTAAGCCTTTTAAGTGAATTTGTGCTTAAAAATTAGAAAATAATGTGCATATGCTTATACCTAACAAATGGGTCGAGATTGTTGACATGTGTAGGTTGAAAGGAGGCTTCTAGAAGACCCTTATGTGGTACTCTAAAGCCAAATTCGAATTTGAGTTGAAAGATATGTGTCACATCTCCTAATTATATTGTAATTCTAAGAAGACATGTGTGTTATCAGTTCCTATTTTGATTAAGAATCTAGAAGTAGAGGAAAAGATTCATGGACTCTCATTAATGAGATGGCTTCTCATATTTTTGTATAAATAGGAGACCTATCTCCTTCATTTGTTAGTTCTTTAGCTTGGAGTTTGTAGTTCTTCCTTAATGGATTTTGAAAGCTTTGGAGAGCTTTGTTGTACTTCGTAATTTTGAAGAGTTTGAATAAAACTTTGATGTTCTCAACATGGAAGGAGATGTGAAGTAGATGTCATGGAGCACATTAGAATGTAAGGTAGAGTAGATTTCACTTTGTAATTTTTCTTTGATTTCATTATGTCATTTGATTGCTTTCAAGTTTGATAGATTAGATTTTCCATTCATGCAATTTTAATTCATGTAAGTGTGTTCAACTAGTTGATTGTAGATTAGTTTTTCTTTACATGTCTTTTTGCATTAAGTAGTGACATGAGATTTGCCTCTCTGCTGACTTTGTTTTTTTTTAGCTTTTCAATTTCAATTATTTTTTATTTCAGTCTTATTCATTTGCTTTGTTATTTAGTTTAGGTATCAACTCACTCATTTCATTGACGGTTATCTCTGAAAGCCATAGCGAGACTAACTAGCGAGGGATCGAAATATGAATGTTGTGAATTGATTTTAGTTTACTTTTCTGCAACTACATATTGGATTGCTCATTTCATTGACGATTACCTCCGAAAGCCATAGCGAGACTAACTGGTGAGGGATCGAAATATGAATGTTGTGATTTGATTTTAGTTTACTTTTATACAATTAGATATTGGATTGCTCATTTCATTGACAATTACCTCCAAAAGCCATAGCGAGACTAACTGGCGAGGGATCAAAATATGAATGTTGTGATTTGATTTTAGTTTACTTTTCTGTAATTAGATATTGGATTTCTCATTTCATTGACGGTTACCTTTGAAAGCCATAGTGAGACTAACTAGTGAGGGATCGAAATGTAAATGTTGTGATTTGATTTTACTTTTATTAGTTTGCCGTTTTTGATTTGTTTGAGTACAATAGCTTAACTTTTATTTCCGTATTTAGACAAGTAGCAGAGACAATGATTTCATGATCAGTATTTCATCTTTTGTTTGATTGAAGTAGCTGCACATTTACACTTTTGTTCAAGTACTGATTTGATCAATAGCATGTTTTGAGATCATTTGAAGTGCTAAGTTTTGGAAGTTACCATTAGGGACATAAACCTTGTTTTGAAATCTATACCCATACTTGACCTTTAAAATTATTATTAAGACCTTAGAATAGGATTTCATTTGCATTAGACACTTTAGGAGATCAACAAAAACAAAACCCAAAAAAAAAAAAAAAATCTATAAAACAACGAAGTAAGAAAAAGGTTAACTAGGCACATATGGTGCACCACACTTCATCAGTTTACGATACCCGGATTGATAATTTATGTAGAGAAATTTAAGACGTTAAATTGACTAGACATTTCTGATGCCATTGTCGGGGAAGTGTAATTAGGAGAGCTTATTCTTACATATAAAAAAAAATTAATAATTCTTGACTATGCTCTCCTCCTGCACTTTGTGTGATCTAGAGGATCAGAAAAAGGATTGTTATGTAAAAAAGAAATTTAATAATTCTTGAGTATTCTCTCCTTCTTCACTTTACGTGATTTGGAGGATCAGAAAAAGAATTGTTATGCTAAAAAAAAAAAGAAAAAAAAGGAAAAAGAGGAGACAATAAACTTCATCATTTCAATCGATTCAATAAAAAAAAAAATGAAACCCAACTGCTTTGATAGGTTCAAATTGTCCAAAATTGACTGGTTATGGTTTGTAGTGGTCCTCAAAACACTGTATCCTATTATAATAAGGTTTTGTAACTTAGCTGTGGAATGTAGCCTGATTCCGCAGCTAGTCGAGAATTCCGCAGCTGATTTCAAGGTTTAGTAGGATACATGCGTCCAATGAAGAAACTGACCACATGGGCATCTCCAAAATTGTTTCGACATGGATCCTATCCTAGTCACCCAGCTCATATCGATAAAAAACTATCCTAAAACCTCAGTCAAAGTCCTGCTTTTAGCATATTTTCCTTGAAGCCTTTTCCTGCTTGAAATTGAAAATCATTAATCCTTCTTATAAAAATTTACAATTTCAGAAGAAAAAATAAGAAGAAAAAAACAATCAATGGCTATCTTGAATCCTAGCTTTCACTGTGGCCTCAATAGAAAATCTGCATCCCTATTCAAGCTTTGGCCTGAAACAAACCTGCAACATAAAAAAAATGCACTGTATATGTGAAAAAAAACCAAGGGTTTGAATGTTAAACGATTAGGTAATAGTAAGAAGGTGAATGCAAATTTGTAGATCGATGTTAACTCCATTAAGGGGCCTCGGCATTGTTCCAACCTGAAAATAAATCAATGAGCTCAATATAAACATTGCTGCCACTTACATTTCCACCGCCTCCAAAACCTGTGATATAAACGATCTAAGATGAAAGCTTCAACAAAATTATTAAATCGTTGTTTTAAAAATCCAAGGTACCATTATAAATTAAAAAAAATTACTACAACAATTGTTTGGCAACCCGTGGGTTGGGCGTCATCATTTGACATTTCCTCTCTGGTTTCTTTGTTAATAAACTAGTAGAGAAAACAGTTGTTCCCGTATCAGGTAAATACAAGGGCCATTACACAGCAAATGAAAGCCGGAAGGTCGAATGCAACAAATTCATAAAATGTAGAACAGTGAAAACATTAACTCAGAAAAACGTAAATAGAGAAAAAAGTAAAACTTTGAGAGCACAATTTGGCCAAATGGAGGCGAATTTGAAAAAATTAAAACATTGGTTTTTTCGCCCGCATATCCTTGGTTTTTTGGAGCACATTTTTTCTTGCCGCGTGAAAAAAATGGAATTTTCAATTAAATGAACACGCTGTGATTTAATTCGGAAAGGAGAATTATAATTTGATTATGTGATGGCATTTACTCCACCATGTCTTCCACCTTTTATTGCCATTCATCTATAAATCATTAACACCTGTAATCCCAATTGAATACGGCTCTACTAGTCAATTAATTCCATTATGTGAACTAGTTGAGTATGCCTCTTCCAAACTAATCTGTCATCTTCAACCGAACTTCTCCACTCCACCTATTTAACAGCTAAATTGGATAACTTGACCAAGTGAATACGACTTTTTTATATCCATATTTCTTGGACTATGATTGTGGAGTTTGAGTGCATAATTATTCTATGTGGACGAGTGATCACTCTTGGTGGTTGAACTGCATGGTATAATGCACTGAAATTTGATTTTATAATGCATTAAAAACGAGAATGTGAGTGCATTTCAAAGACGTGAATGAAATCATTATCATATTTATTTACTCATTTTCTACTCTTAAAAAAACCATTCACGTGAACTTTATAAACGAATGAGTGGTGAAGAAGATAATTAGTGGATTATTCATTCAGCATAACTCTGTTTTCAATTGGTGATTACGGTAATGGGTAGCGTGGAGATGAATAGATCCTCTTACAGACTCGATGGACTGAAAGTATGATTTAGATGGTAATTTCAAATTCTCGCTGGTGAAAATGTGAATAAGGTAGACAAATTGGCCAATCTGGATGATCATCCATATTTTATAATGAACAGGGCACAAACAATAGAAATAGAAGCATGGCAACAAAGGGAAATGGGTTGTTTTATGATTTAGAAACTAGAGGGAGTCGAGGTTTTATCATGATGTGCCTTCAGTTGTTTATCAAACTATAAGTTGAAGCTTTGTTGCTCATTTTCCTTAGCAGTCTTGTGTATTTCAGAAGTCTGATATAACCACTACAACAGTGTAATCCTCGAAGCTTAGTCTTGAAAATAAGTTATGATAATCCTAATACACTTAAAGGCTCAATAAGTATTATCTTGTTTGTTTTTCAAGTGATATTGTGCGACTGTTTGCATGCTAATTTTGGGTTGATATAAATCATATCAAAGTTTGGTGCATTATAATGGAATTCTCGAAATCATTGGTTTTCGTTTGATCTTGAAAATAATTTATCATTTCTGCATACTAGCTCTTGCATATTTGCACTCTTGCATAAGCATCTTGTTGATAGTCGAAGTGCTCTAAAATTGTTCTCGTGCCTAATTGCTAAGTAACCAAAAGATTAAATTCATATTCAAGGTTTATGATTTAGAAGACAATAGGAAAGAGACACTTCGGGTATATCTTAAAAAAAATAAAAAAATAAAAAATAAAAAATAAAAAAAATAATGGGGCTCATTAGGAGAGCTAAACCAGTTGAACACACTTGAACTTGGACTTTCTTTAGCTAGATAAAAGGGGCAGTCAGGGATATGAGTCTCATGGTTGACTGTTTCAGTCACTTTCCATAGTTGATTCAACTTTCCGCACCTGGTTCAACTTTCCACAGTTGTTTTTGTTAAACTCTAGGTTGCAAGTGTCATCAAGCAAAACAAGCCACATGGGTAGCTGGGAAAATGTCATTATATGGATGGTGTCCTATTCATTTCATCCAATTCGATGAAAAATACCCCGGTCAAAGGGAAGTCAAGTTGTGTGTTATCACTAAGTCACCACACTAAGTCGCTTCATGTCAAAATAATAATAATAATAATAATAATAATAATAATAATAATTTTGAATCAATGAAATGAATAATTTATTTACTCACTTTTTTTAAGGTATTGATTAAATTTGGACTAATGATGAAAGATAAATGGCTAACTTTGTATTTAATATTTCTAGCTACAACAACCATGCACATTCTGCAGCTGAAGTCCAATTCCGTAGACTGAAAAAAACCTCATTGTTCAAATCAGCCTAACTTTCTCATCCAAAATCAAATTTTGATGATTCAAGCACCATTGGAAAGATCTCAACAAGATATACACAATGAGAAATCTATTATTAGAGTTTGAAATGGTCAATGATGAAATAAATTTCTTAAAAAAAGAAACATTCAACTCGGGGCACCAATTCCAAAGCATGTATAAATTGTTTTGATTTTTCCTTTAAGAACTTGTTTCATTAATACAAATTCTTAGTTTTGTGTGTAACTATCATAAGTAGAGAGATTGATCACCTTTCTTCTTTGATAACCTTACATTCCATTGCAGAAGAAGTATTAGTTTTTTTTGCAGGTTCTAGGAGGAAGGCAAATGACTACAAGAGAATAGTGTCTCTCTAAGAGACCAATTTGTTTCATAAGGGGATGATTAGCAACAAAGAGGAAATATGTTGATCCGAAATCAGATCCAAACACTTGAAAAATGTTCAGATACTATTGTCTCCATCACATCCATACTTCATAATAAACCATTCATCTCATTTTCCTCCATATTTTCCATTTACATTTACATACACTTTCCATCTCTTTTTGTCCATTCATAACCCACAAATAAAAGCAAGAGGCTCATTCACATGCTTATTGCCCATTGCCATTTATGTTCTCCATTGAAATCTTCCATTTCATGCCATTTTCATTCTGCAAATAAGCCTTGCTTCCATGCAAATTATTGAGTCCATAGTCCTTTGAGTCTAAGTTCTATGTAAAAACACCTTGAGGCTTCCATGCCTTAATGGCAAGTCCTCATGCTAACAAATAATATGAATACATTAATGTCCCTTGTTCATTAGATCTTCTAGGTGACTTGACATCAACAAATTCATTCGTACCTAGCAAGATGTGTTTGGGCATCTTGACTCTCATTGTCATCAATGGTGAGAGTTCTTGTGTTGACTAGTGGCATCCATTAATGGCCACTAAGCCAAGAATTTCCTACTATGTTCGACATCAGAACAGCTTTTCACATAGTAAGAACTGTGCCAACGAGTTTTGAAGACATGAAGAGTATTATTTTCAACATTTTGGAGCAGATTGAACAAGTTTTAGTAGAAGCAATAAAAAATCATCTTATCTCTTTATCCATGACTCCTCTTGTTCATCCACTTGAAGAAGAATATGATTAAAATTTTGCAGCCACCACACATACAACTCATCCATTCCAAAGGGTAAGTTAAGGTACGTCATTTTCTAATTTTTGACCATAGAATTCCATAAAAAGCTAGAATGATAATTGTTGGAAAAACATTTATCTTCCTCATTTCATAAAATTGCTAATACCATTAGTTGGGGGGGGGGGGGATACATTCATATTCATATCTTTTCATGTCCATACCATGCTGAGGAGCCCACATACTTCCAACATATATTAATTGTTACATTGTTATTATGAGCATACAATGGCTTTTGAAAAAGTGCTTAAAGGATAAATTGGACACAAACAAAATCATGGTTGTCAGACAAGAAACAACCATCATGCAATCCAATAAAGATATACTTTGCAACAACAATCAAAATATCATTATGTTGGGTCCCTATAATACTAGTGATTACCCCATTACTATTGTAGTTGTACCCCTTATTAATATTGGTGTGCCCTTATTGCCCCCATATTGTTATTATTGTGCCCCATAGAATCCCTCTATTATTATTTTTGTGGCTTTATATTATTATTGTTAGGTCGGATGGGTTATATTGTGACTCCTTAGACTCCTATATATAGAAATGAGGTTTTGTCATTTGTATCATCCAAGAATTGTTCATTTATGTAATGTAAAGGAGGTTGCGCCCTTGAGGAGGCTGAATTCTAAGGCGTTGATCTATCTTTTCTATCTTTTCTCGAGCTGGTTTCATAACATTTGGTATCAGAGCTCTGGATTCTAGGGTTTCACTGTTGCAAACAGGTCATCATGGAATTTTCGCTATAATTTTTTTCTGCGATTTTTCAAAAGTAAAAAAAAAAACCCATTTGAGAAGACATCGCGCTGAATCTCGGGTCCGAATTTCAGAGCTTTTGCGTTATATGTGCGGAGATATGATCTGTGGAAGTTGGTCTTTTTGCAAACGCCTGAATTACATTCCAAACAGGTGACTTGGGGAAAATTGTCATAACTTTTTCTCTGAGCATTGGATTGAAATTTCAGAAGAGGGTACAGAAAGAGGACGGACTGTAGTTTCATGTATATATTTTTTTGAGCCAAAGACAAAATAGGGACTCGTGGTACATCGTACAAGTTCGCCCTACTGAACTAGTCCATAATCAGGTGATTGTAGGAGATTTCGCATAACTCTTTCTTGGAGAATCCAATTTGGATCAGACTGGTGGCATTGGAAAGAGGACACAGAGGGCTACTGTAGGTCACAATATCAGAACTGGATGATTTGAATGTACAGAGATACATCAGAGGCAATATCGAGCTCATACAAAGTGAAAAAAGGTGTTTAGATTCTTTTAAATTTTTGCTTAAGATTGGTTTGAAATTTATTTTCAAGGAATTCAAAGGGCATAGTAGACCATTATTATCGGTAATTAATGCCTCGAAGAAAGAAAATGCAAACACCTAGTAAGGAACCTGAAAGCTCTAGCATGACTCATGAAGAAGAGGAAGAAATGCTACATGATATATCAAAATTACAAGAACAAGTGCAACAAGTGTCACTTGCACAAAAAGCAATAGAAGCTAAGATGGATGGTTTAAGGAAAGTTGTAGAAGCTAAGATGGATGTTTTAAAGAAAGGTGTAGAAGCTAAGATGGATTATTGAAAGAAGGGCATAGAAGCTAAGATGGATGGTGTGGAAGCTAAGATGAATGGCGTGGATGCTAAGATGAATGGCATGGACGCTAAAATTGATGGCATGGATGATAAGATGGAAGAATTGACAATAAATATGAATAAGTTGCTACAAGGAATGGTCACTAATGGTGGAAAGGTACTAAAGGAAACTCATGATGAGAAAAAAAGAAATGTTAATCATGATTCCATAGACTCTAATGTTGGATCGAA
>APFE031102912.1:19009-49393 GCA_000404065.3 Pinus taeda | reverse complement strand
AACACACAAAAGGTACGCATGGAAACTTTATATTTGGAACCAAATCAGTTTGTATGGTATTAATGGCTTTGCTCTCGTAAACAATTTATCACTTGGGCAATTTTTACAGAAGAATTGATGGTACATTATGAGGATACAAAAAGAAACACTTTTTTTAGCCAATTGATAAGTCTCAAACAAAAGGGTTCAATAAAAGAGCACACTGAGGAGTTCCAAAAATTGAACATAAGGGTAAAAGATATTCTAGAGGAGCATAGGATTGATGTGTTCATACGGTGTTTAAAGGATAATATCCAACATGATGTTCGCCTTTGGGAACTTGATTCATTAGAGAAGGCATTTAGGTTAGCAAGAACAATGGAAAGCAAAATTATGGCAACCAAGAAGCATACCACTCACAACTATAAAGATGGAAGTGTTGTCCCTAGTCTTCCACAACCTATAAGGTTGACACCACAAGAATTGGAAGAAAAAAAGAGCAAAATGGCTTTGTTACAGTTGTGATAGCAAATACACTAAAGGTCATAAGTGTGTTGAGAAGAAATTATTCTACATATATTGTGAAGAGAAAGAAGAAAATGAGCAAGAAAGGTCAAAAGAAGAGGATATACTCCAGGAACAAAGCCTAGATGAAGAACAAATGAATCTGACCATATCTTGTAATGCATTGGCAGGAATTACCACTCCTCAAACCATCAAGATATAAGGACAAATCAAGAAGAAAAAGGTAATCGTGTTGATTGATTCATGATGTACCCACAATTTTATTCATTGTAAGGTAGCAAAAGAATTCAATTGCTTCCTATATCCAACACCAGAGTGTCAAGTGATGATTGAAAATGGAGGAACAATAAATTGCTCTAGAAAATTCCATAATATCAAGCTATCCATGGGAGAATATGTATTTACTAGTCCAATGCTTTCCATTCCAATGGGAGGTGCTATTGTTGTACTAGGAGTCCAATGGCCACAATCCTTGGGTACAATAGCTTTCAATTTTCAAGAACTTTTCATCAAATTTTCTACGGAAGGAAAGGAAGTTGAATTAAGGGGTATTGCAGGGAAACCAACAAAGATAATCAGCTCTAATGGTATGACAAAGCTTCTAAAAAAGGAACAAAGAGGTGTAATTGTAGAATTATGTTCGCTAGATGTTTCCACATTGGAATCATCTATTTCTCCAGATCTCCAAAAAGTCCCGGACAATCATTCCAAGGTATTTGACACTCCCAAAAGTCTCCCACCTGTGCGTGATCATGATCATGCTATTCATCTAATTCCAAGAAATGTTCCTCCAAACATCAGGCCGTACAGATATCCCTATGTCCAAAAGAGTGAAATTGAACGTATAGTTGTAGAAATGCTAGAGGCTGGTATAATTCAATCGAGTCAAAGTTCTTTCTCTACTCGAGTAGTATTGGTGCACAAGAAGGATGGATCATGGTGCATGTGTCCAGATTATAGGGAGATGAATAAGCTCACTATTAAAGATAAGTTTCCCATTCCTGTCATTGATGAATTACTCGATGAATTGCATGGATCAATTTACTTCACCAAGTTGGATCTTCATTCAGGATATCATCAAATCAGAACGAAGACTCAAGAAATTCCAAAAACAACATTTAGAACTCATGAGGGTCATTATGAATTTTTGGTCATGCCTTTTGGCCTTACCAATGCACCTCCAACATTTCAAGGTTTGATGAATTCAATTTTCAAACCATTCCTTCGAAAATTTGTGTTAGTATTTTTTGATGATATACTAATCTACAACAAATCTTGGAAGGATCATGTTGAACATGTTGACAGGGTGCTACAACTATTGGAGGAGAAACAATTATATGAAAAAAGATCCAAATGCTTCTTTGGAGTCCAAGAGGTGGAATATCTGGGTCATATTGTATCTCATGAAGGAGTTAAGGTAGACCCTAGAAAAATTAAAGTCATTAAGGAATGAAAAATCCCCACTTCCATAAAGCATCTGCGAGGATTTCTCAGGTTGACAGGGTATTATTGCAAGTTTGTTAAGAATTATGGAAGAATAGCAGCACCTCTAAGAACATTATTGAAGAAAGATGCATTTTCATGGACTAGGGAAGCAACAAAGGCCTTTGAACATCTTAAAGAGGCAATGTGCCAAGCACCAGTCTTAGCTACATCGGACTTCACAAAAACCTTTATTATGGAATGTGATACTTTAGGAAATGGAATTGGTGCTGTTCTAATGCAAGATGAAAGACCATTGGTTTTAAAAGTTGTCCAATCAAGGGAAAGTTTTTATGCAAAGCTATTTATGAGAAGGAAATGTTGGAAATACTCCATGCACTTAAGAAATGGCGACCCTACCTAATGGGAAGACACTTCAAGGTAAAAACGAATCATGATAGCCTTAGATACTTCTTAGAACAAAGATTATCCTCTGAAGAGAAACAAAAGTGGGTCACAAAGATGTTGGGTTATGACTTTGAAATCATCTACAAAAATGGGAAGCAAAGTGTGGTGGCAGATGCACTCTCAAGAAAGGATGAGGATGTGGAAGCATTGTTGTGCGCCATTGCTATTATCCAACCAGATTGGATAAACGAAGCAAGGGAGGAATGGAAGAATTATGAAATGTGGGCACTTATTCGAAAATTACAACAAGATTCCAGTACGTCTGATACATTTAGTTGGCAAAATGATTTCTTATGGTACAAAGATTTCTTATACCTTTGTAAGAATTCCCAGCTAAAACGAAAGATTCTTATGGAATTGCACACTTCTCCCTTAGGAGGGCAGTCAGGATTTTTAAAAACTTACCACATGGTTAAGAAGGAATTTTTTTGGGTAGGCCATAAATCGGATATTCAAAAGTTTGTGGCAGAATGTTTGGTTTGCCAACAACATAAATTTGAAACAATTAAGACACCAGGTCCATTACAACCTTTGTCCATTCCAAGCCAACATTAGGAGAAGGTTTCAATGGATTTTATCACAGGTTTACCCAAGTCTGAGGGAAAGAGTGTCATCATGGTGGTAGTTGACAGACTTACCAAATATGCACACTTTTGTGCATTATCACATCCATTTAAAGCCAGTACGGTTTCTACGGCATCTATGGAAACAATTCAAAAGCTACATGGAAATCCAAGGATTATTGTAAGTGACAAAGATCCCATTTTCACTGGAAATTTTTGGATAGAATTATTTTCTTGTCTTAGTACTCAGTTAGCTCATACCTCATCTTATCATCCTCAATCTGATGGGCAAACTGAGATAGTAAACAAATGTTTGGATGGATTTCTTCGTTGATTTGTATCTGATAAACAGACACAATGGGTCAAATGGTTGCCTCTGGCTGAATGGTGGTATAACACTTATTTCCATACAACAACAAAAATGACCCCGTTTGTGGCATTTTATGGGTATCAACCACCATCCATCACATCATATTTAAGAGAAAATTCTAAGGTCCAAGCAGTGTAACATCACATCGAACATCAACAACAAGTCCTCCAACTCTTAAAGGATAACCTCGTGTTAGCACATAATAGAATGAAACAATAGGTAGATCAACATCGCAGCGAAAGAAGTTTTGATCTAGGAGATTGGGTATTCCTATGGCTACAACCATATAAGCAAATGTCCCTCAGGAAAGCTAAGAAGGATAATAAATTATCACCAAAGTATTATTGTCTGCACAATGTGTTGCAAAAGATTGGTACTATGGCATACAAATTGGAGCTTCCTGCAGCTTCTTGATTGCACCCAATTTTCCATGTTTCATGTTTAAAGAAGGTTATACGTGACAAGCTCCCAGTTCAAACAATATTGCCAGAACTTAATGAGGAAGGAAAAATTATATAGGAACCAGAAGCAGTCATAGAAGCAAGAACTCGACAGCTACGAAATCGATCAATTTCGAAGTATCTTATCAAGTGGAAGAACTTATCTACTGAAGATTCCACATGGGAGGATGAGAATTTTATATAGAAGTATCCAAAACTACTCAAGGTGTTGAGGACAAACACTTTTTTTGAAGAGAGGGGCATGTTGGGTCCCTATAATACTAGTGATTACCCATTACTATTGTAGTTGTACCCCTTATTAATACTGTTGTGCCCCTATTTGCCCCCATAATTGTTATTATTGTGCCCCATAGAATCCCTCTATTGTTATTTTTGTGGCTTTATATTATTATTGTTAGGTTGGCTGGGTTATATTGTGACTCCTTAGACTCCTATATATAGAAAGGAGGTTTTGTCATTTGTATCATCCAAGAATTGTTCATTTATGTAATGTAAAGGAGGTTTCCCCCTCGAAGAGGCTGAATTCTAAGGCATTGATCTATCTTTTCTATCTTTTCTTGAGCTGGTTTCATAACACATTATGAAAAGTTCAAAGATCAAAATAGAATGCAACAACAAAAATGGTTGTAACACAAGAACCAACCATATTGCAATTCAAGTAAAACACTTTGCAGAAATATGAAATTATCAAATGATATCATGCAAAGTCAAGCCAAAGGCCAAGGATCAAAAGAGTTAATGTAATATATATTGCATGAGGACATGCAATAGCTTCAGTTGGGGGGTATGTTGAGTGTTGAAAATGTCATTCATTTCCATTACACTTTCACTAATGTCCATTATATCGCCTCCATTTCACCTCCATTTCAATACTATGTCACCACATTCATCCCACTTTCATTATCATTGGGCCACATTAATGTTTTTCGAAACTTTATTAATTCTAAGCCTTTTAAGTGAATTTGTGGTTAAAAATTAGAAAATAATGTGCATATGCTTATACCTAACAAATGGGTTGAGATTGTTGACATGTGTAGGTTGAAAGGAGGCTTCTAGAATAACCTTATGTGGCACTCTAAAGCCAAATTCGAATTTGAGTGGAAAGAATCATGGGACCATGAGGATATGTGTCACATCTCCTAATTATATTGTAATTTTAAGAAGACATGTGTCTTATCAGTTCGTATTTTGATTGCGAGTCTAGAGGTAGAGGGAGAGATTCATGGACTCTCATTAATGAGATGGCTTCTCATCTTTTTGTATAAATAGGAGACCTCTCTCCTTCATTTGTTAGTTCTTTAGATTGGAATTTGTAGTTCTTCCTTAATGGCTTTTGAAATCTTTGGAGAGCTTTGTTGTACTTCATAATTTTGAAGAATTTGAATAAAACTTTGATGTTCTCAACATGGAAGGAGATGTGAAGTAGATGTCATGGAGCACATTAGAATGTAAGGTAGAGTAGATTTCATTTTGTAATTTTCCTTTGATTTCATTACGTCATTTGATTGCTTTCAAGTTTGATAGATTATATTTTCCATTCATGCAATTTTAATTCATGTAAGTGTGTTCAACCGGTTGATTGTAGATTAGTTTTTCTTTACATGTTTTTTTGCATCAAGTAGTGACATGAGATTTGCCTCTCTGCTAACTTTGTATTTTTTAGCTTTTCAATTTCAGTTATGTTTTGATTTCAGTTTTATTCGTTTTCTTTGCTAGTTAGTTTAGATATCAACTCACTCATTTCATTGATGGTTACCTTCGAAAGCCATAGCGAGACTAGCTGGCGAGGGATCAAAATATGAATGTTGTGATTTGATTTTAGTTTACTTTTCTGCAATTAGATATTGGATTGCTCATTTCATTGATGGTTGCCTTCGAAATCCATGGAGAGACTAACTGGCGAAG
Source organism: Pinus taeda (assembly GCA_000404065.3). NCBI lineage: Eukaryota > Viridiplantae > Streptophyta > Pinopsida > Pinales > Pinaceae > Pinus > Pinus taeda. Next base: position 43,700 of record APFE031102912.1, on the reverse strand, counting down.
GATCGAAATATGAATGTTGTGATTTGATTTTAGTTTACTTTTCTGCAATTAGATATTGGATTGCTCATTTCATTGACGGTTACCTCCGAAAGCCATAGCGAGACTAACTTGCGATGGATCGAAATATGAATGTTGTGATTTGATTTTAGTTTACTTTTCTGCAATTAGATATTGGATTGCTCATTTCATTGACGGTTACCTCTGAAAGCCATAGCAAGACTAACTGGTGAGGTAAATACTAAAGTATCACTAGATTAAAGGTTAGCAAAAAAGTAGTTTGTACATGGGTTATATATATAACACGCAAGAGGAAATTTCATTAAGAAAAAATTAATGTGAATTTCTAGACTCATGCCATACAAATATAAGTCTCCATAAATAAACGACTATACATTTAAATTAGAATGTAAATATGAAACCGAAGTAATTGATGAGATTACTTAAATCTTGTTGTTGAAACAATATTACAAAACAAGGATCCCAAGTGGGAAATTATTGTTTCAAATACTAGCCATTATCTATAGGAAACCCTTCCATGATTGCAGGAAGGTAGAAATATGCAACTTATTAACCTACATGTTGCACCATTATTAACTTACACTGAAAACTATGATTTCTAAGAGGGTATAGATCATAGATCAAGCCCGGGGTCTCGAAAATCATGAAACCCAAGTCAGACATTGAATGGAACACTACACAAATTTAATAAATGTACGATATAAATTAACAACCAAAATGTTTGGAACTGCTCAATCAATTAAGTGGTAAATCTCATAAAAACAATTAGACTATCCCTAATGCTTTATAATTCGTGAGCAATTGTAAAACAACTTAAATGAGTACATAATTCATTTTTTACGAATTCAAGGGTTTCAGAATACAATATTTCTTGGCAAAAATCAGAAAAAAGAACTGAATTAAATTAAGGCTGCTATTTACTAATCATTGAGCAAACATTTAATTATGTTGAAAGCATTCATGACATGCATAGATCATAGGGCGAGCTATAGGAAGCCACTTTGTCATAAATACAAAATAATAATGGCAAATAGTGAAAGGAATATAAGTGAATTGACAAAATAAATAAGGGCTAAATTCACCTCAGCGATGAACAACAAAATACCAAATATTCCAAATAGGGAAACGCTCTTGGGTTGTCCGTAAATAATAAATTGGAAACCATTATAATTTTAACAACTTCTACAACATATTAAATCAGCGATTGACTCGTAAGACACCCATAACAGTAAGTCTGCAAATTTTTATGAAACACCAATAGCAAAGCCTTTGCATGCCAACCTGAAATCATTAGAAGCAGTGGCATTGGGTTGTCCTTCAAAAATGACCATGGAGAAGGTAGCCCAAAACCCTTGCATAACCTCCTACAGAATCAAAGGAGACTACATAGGGGTTTAAACCTCTGAAGAAAGGGAAACAAAGATAAAAGGGTTGTAACTTGTTTAATTAAACCTAAAATCATACCTATGCCAACATAAGGTTGAATGAATGCCTTTGGTGTGATTGTTCATGCTCGAAAGAGGAGTTAATCTAGTCGGGTGGAGCTAAGGAGGCTACCATTCAAACTCATAATTAAAGGGGTCAAGGATTAAACCCTTGTTCCAGGTAATAATTCATGAGGGGGTAACTGAACCTTCTGCCCCTGCAGTGAAAAGTCAGCTAGTTAGTGCTTGACAAGAAAGAAAATGTTGAAGAAAAGGTAAAACAGTTTGGAAATAAGGCCTGGACAACTCACTAGTGCATAGGCTAGAAAATAATTCCTCGAGAACCTGTAATGGTGACCCAATTGTAGAAGTAGTTGCAAATCTCCTCCCTCAGCTAAAAGTCAAGACAAATGACAATGTTGTAGTCGCGCCCTCGAAAGTCATTACCCTAACTGTAAGAGGACAAAACAAAAGCATTGGATGTGGCCTAATATTGAACGTGGAGATGATACCAAGGTGTGGGATGCATGGAGAACTATTTTGAGTGTGGGGCGAGAGAATCGAGGAGTGAAATGCATTCAAAGTATCGATTCCATAAACATATAAGTCACTATTAAGTATCCAACCACATGAAATACCTAGGTTAAAGTTTGTGAAAGGGGAAGGTTAGATTCCTTTACATCATATACTATATTCCAACTATTATAATGTTATACCTATTCTTGGGGAACCCTAACTTTATTATGCATAATACGAAATGTATATATGAAGTAGATTTTGCTTTACATCATTTGTTACATCTTGACTTAGATTGACATGTTTATGTGTGATGTGTTACATGTTGGTCTTTCACCACTACTTCATGCAATAATTCTAACAATCACTAACATTGAAATGGTCCTACTCTTTTAAGTATGTTCCATTAGCTATAATGAAGAGAAATTTAGATGGTGGTGCTCATTAGCACATCAACTTTAAGAGAAAATTTCATGATAGAAAAAAGTGATGGTCTTAGAAAGCTCACTATTGATGAATATTTTGGAAACTAAATTATTGTTACTTTTTATAAGAGTGTTGTATACATATTATTCTATTTTTTGAACAAATTAGAAAAATGAGAAATTGTCATCTATATTGTCACACACACATATAGCCAAACATTTTTTCTAAATGATGATAATAATGATAAGAAATAGATAAAACCATGAGAAGTCATAGGAAAACAAGATGGATTAAATACAAAAACTCTCGGGCTTGACATCTCCCAACATTGAGCTCCCACTGGTAAGGATTAATCAGATACTGTATTGATCTCCCCCAATATCTTATTCAGATTCTGACATGGGGTATTTCTCTCCCACCACATATTATCAAGGTGTTATGCATTTTTCATAGTAATTCTCTTCTCTTTTCTTCTCTAAAAAAAACTTCGAATTTTTCCCTAAAAACATCGAGAGAAATATTTTCCTTTTGCCTTATGCATAACTACTTGAATTGTTTTCCTGATAGTTAGAATTTAATCTCTCATGTTGCCCTCTAACATATTTATGAGAGAATTAAATATTCTATCATAAATTCTCAATAATTATCATTTTTCTTTAGGTTAGAAAATATAACAATAATTTAGCACATGTCATTACCCATTTCCCTGAAATAAATAAAAATCATAATATGTATATAAAAGTCATATAATAGGTCTTTCTGGGGGCATTATATCTCCCTTCCCTTTCAAAAGAAACCATCCTTCTGTTTATTCAATATCAAATTTCATGCAAATAACATTGGATATGTCTTTTTCAAATCATCTTCCATTTTGTAGGTGGCCTCTTCAGTCCCAAAGTCCTTTTCCATTACAGTTTAAACTATATCTTAACAAATAATACATAAATCCTTTTTAAGGTCACCTCTTGAACCCTTTATCAAGATCAATGTTTCTCTCCCACTGGTATTCTTTTCAAAAGAAATTGTATTTATCTCCCATAATTATTTTGAAAATTTTTCACCTCATGACATCTATCTCTAGTCATGGAAATTTTTTTGGTAGTTTGTCTCTTTCCCTTTAATAATTGGAAGGAGGTTTTTTCTTCTTTCTATTTTTTGCCCTTATGAGTTTAGCCATAGTTTTAATATAAAAAAAAAAAAAAAAACCATTAAAGTATGTTTCAAGGGGTATTGCATTGATAAAACTTGGATTTTTAGCCATATTTTAATATAAAAAAAACATTAAAGTAAGTTTCGAGGGTATTATAGTGGTAAACCTTGGATTTAAAAAAAAACGTCTTTAAACTCTTTAATTACTAGATGATCTTCAATGCTTGGTATCTTTTCCTTTACCACCTCTTCTTCCATATGAAGGCCTTATTATAGTAGTCAAGAAACACATGGTGCTTATCCAACTAGTCCATATCAACTAGGACATAATATGAATTGAAAGGTATAATGTTTAAAGTAGCAATTATGCTCAAACTATTGATGTCAATTTAAAATTTCTGCACTAATTCAATAACCATTATTTTATACCTATAACTAAATAAACCAACCAAGTGTTTCCATGCTTGCTTTTCTTCAAATGAAATATTTCAACAATTTTAGAATTAATATCCTTAATAAAACCAACATACCTCAATATGTCAATAAATGTTCTTTCATACTCCTGCAGTGTCATGTTCCTTAGGTTAGGTTGAAGGAACCCCTACATTTTCTTTTAGTTGTAGTTATTAGATAATTTTTTCTTTCCAAAGTACCACTTGAACTACCTCCATGATATCTTCATCTCATCTGATTGTTTAACTTCCTTGAGTAGCTTCGACCACATATTTGGTTTTCCCATCAAGTCATAATTTTCAATTTAAGTCTCCAAATAAAATGAGTAATTGTAAATTTAATGATACTTCCTCATCTCCAACAATCAAGGTCCAATGGACATAACTTACAATTCCATCAAATCTTTGTTAGATATTAGACAAACTTGACCAAACAAATTATTTGAAATCATTAAAGCATAATAATGTTTTTTCAATTTCTTTATAGTTGGTTCCACATCAAAAATATTAATGTGGTTGATATACTCAAGGCTTCATAAATATAACAATAAAAACTATTGCAACAAGAAGAATGACTTACTAATGCACACATTTACCTAATTAACCATGAATAAAAAGATTATGGGTCAACTTTAAATTGAGTAAAAAAAGAATTACACATCTTATTGTAAAAAAGACCATTTTGCTAAATAAAGTTTGCCTATATATTAATTTCCCTATCTAATTAGAATATGAACTTATGAGAATTGGAATAATCTCAAATTCCTAAAAAATTGTTGGGCAGAAAGGCGTGGCATGAATCTAATTTAACTTGACAAAAAAATTACACATCTTATTATAAAATGTACCATTTTCTTAAATAAAATTTGCTTATATATTAATTTCCCCTTCTAATTAGAATATGAACATATTAGAATTGATACAAATATTTATTAAAAGTCATTTCAACCTAACAAACTCTGTAACACACTACAGTGATTGATAAACATTAAGGCTAAGAATATGCTCAGCATATTAGCTTGAGAATCAATCTAGGCCATCAATTAAAAAAATAAAAATAAAAAATCAGCAGATCCTCATCCACCTTAACTTGAAAAAAGAAGGCTTCTAAAAATATATACATATGATTTTCTTTTAAGTATATATAATATTTACATATTTTGAAATCTTTTACTTAACATGGTAAGTGAGATAATTTATTTAGGAAATATGTTGTACACAATAAAATGTTTCTTTGTTATTAATATAATTTTAAATAAATGTTAATATTATTAAGAAATATTTTAATTATGCCTTACAATAACTTTTTTGTTATTAATAATATTTTAAGTGAAACACTATCAATTTTATATTAAAAATTTGAATGAATTACACATTTATTATTATTATTTTTATTAAAAATTAATTGAACTTTTTACTTTTAATTACTTCTCTTTGTGGATTGAAATATTTGCGAAGGTCAACACTACACACATATTTTCTCTCTTATTCTCTTTATAAATTGAAATGTTTTAATATGATTAACATTGCACACAAACTCCCCGGATGCGGGTGACAGCAGAGCTCGGTGGGATGAGCCACATGGCTCTCATGTGACGCACCATGCGGATTAATTCCCCCAGTACCTCAGCCGTCAAAGAATTAATATGGCGGAGTGGTAGCTCAGGGCATTCATTGCAGACATGGATGACAGGATGGCAGATTTCGGAGGGCGTTCAGAACATTGGAGGGGCGTTATATATCTGGTCGGGGACTGCAACAGGCCATTGTTTCCTGAAATTCACTGTCACGCTGGTGTTTTGGCGCCGAGAGCTCCGCTGCGGAGGAAGGCCTGTTGTTGGTCGAGGAGCACGCCATCATAGGCTGCCCTCTGGGTCGGCTCTCAGAACTTCGGTAGAGCCACAGTTAACAGAGAAACATTCTCAGAGGTTCGGGAGGCGAACTCTGAAGGCGGGAGGGTGCTGTCTGAGGCATTGGTGGCTGATTCAAAGGAGAACTCTGCAGGCGGGAGGGCACTGTCTGAGTCAAGGGTGGCCAATTCGCAGGTGGTGGAGGAGTTGGGGAAGTTGGGGCGACAACTTCTGGCTTTGGGAAGTTGGGGCGACGAAACGTCCATGGCAAGGCTCCGCAATCGGCAGCCCAGTCGGAGGGGTTCTGGTCGGGGCTCAGGCCGGGGTCGTTGACGCGAAGGAGCAGAAAGGGAGCACCGCCATTGTTGCTGTTGCTACTGCCATCGTCGGGCAGGGGTCGCGCCACTTCATGCTGAAAAATACGTGGAAGTCAGCGGGGCAAACGTGGAGGGGCCATCCCTCCCGGCATTCGGTTCTGTGGTCTTCACCCTGGGCAAGGTGGGGGACACTCAAGCAGTCAGGGCGCACGTCTCTGTGCTCTTCACGCAAATCCCGGAAGAGGCGGGCGAGGGGACACCTCCAGGAGGGGAAGATCCTCCCCCGGACAACCCTGGTCACGAAAAGCCCTTGCCACCTCCACCAAGCGAGGCCACGACCTCAGGGAAGGCGGTCATGGACGACCCCTCTACCTCCCAGTCAGAGAAGGTTCCAGACTCTCCCAAGTGGGCAGCCATGTGGGAGGGTATTCCTGAGGGGCAAGGGTGGTGTACAATTGAGGAGGAGATACCTCCTGAGGACGTGTAACCCGCCACTGTGTGCTCCAGCCGTGGCCAACCTCACCCAACTCAGGTCCAGTTATCTGTTTACTGTTCGCTTTTATGGTTCGGGTCAGATCTCATTTTGGTTTCATGCTGTTTCTGATATATGTCTAGTCTTAATAGTCATGGTTAGTGTCATTGCGTTGGTTAGTAGCAGACCAATGTAGGTCAGTGAAGTCAGCCCCTGTGTGGGCGGGATCAGTTTTGTGCCTCAGTTCTGTCATTTTGTCATTTTGGATCAGTTTTGTTCCTTAGTCGGTCTCTCAGAGGAAATCATGATGAATGCTACCCCTGCGTGGGAGCTATTGGGTCGGTCTGTTTCTTCCATGGCACCTCTGGTGGCCATGGAAATACTGATAAGTCTAGCTACTCTGCATGTAAATTCCTACTTGTACATATAATAGAAATTTAGACAGTTTACCGAGAAAAAAAATAAAAAAAACATTGCACACAAACTTTCTCTTTATATATGAAATTAATTCTAATATAGATTAATTCATATTGATATTCAAATAATAAATTCAAAAAAATATGAAACAAAAGAGAAAAAATGATTTTGGCTTTTAAATAATTTTTTCTTTGATTTGTGTTAAAATTTATGTTATTTTATATGGATATTGAAATATTTTATTTATGGTTGAGAGTTAGAGTGAACTATTTTTACATCTCCTTCATACTGAACTATAATATCAATTAATAGTGTCAACGCAATGAGATAATTAAAAATAACCGAACATATATATTTATTATTATTATTTATTAAAACCTAGTTTGTATTTTTATTTAGAGTTATTTTTAGTTGTAAAGGGACACATGTTAAGTCCATATTAAGGATGGAAGAAATCACACATAGCCCTCATACTGAGCTGTAAAATGTATAGTACAATCACTGTGAAATTTTATATCTCTTCATATTAGGAGATCCACATTCTATCTTAACAATATCTAATAAATAACTTTTATAGCTTTTTGAAAAAGAGTTAAAGAGTTATTTGAGAAAGGTATATAAATAGTGAAAATTATTATAATTTTTTTTTAAACTTAGGTTATCTTTAGTATGATTGTAATATTGTTTAAGGAATTTAATAAGATACTTGATTCGATAAAATATAAAATTCTAATATAGCTAATTATATTTTATTTTAAAAATTTGAAAATAAAAATATCAATATTTAATTTAAGAAAATATATTTATATTTTTAAAAATTATATATTTATATAAATTATTCAAAGTTATTTGCTAAATAAATAAATAATAGAAAATAATTATAAAAAAAGTAACATTGTACATTTTTTTTTCTTAAAATTTATATAGATATCTAATTTTTTAATGTTTCTCATGTTAAAGGGAAATCACAAATTGATATCATTCACTTCGGAATTAATCTATTACTTTACAAATATTGGAACTCTATAAAGATTCATTCCTTTTCATGCTAACAAATTCTATATAGTGAGATTGTTTTTCATCAAAATAACTAAATTGCTTTTCACCAAAATATTGTTGTGTCAATATGTTATTTTTGATATTATATATATTTTGAGCTTTTATCTTTTTACTTTTTCATAGGTTATTTGGAAAAATAATATACAATGTTATTGTTTTTCATCAAAAAGAACTAAATTACTTTTCAACTAAATTACTTTACATTGAAATCTTGTTGTGTGAACATATTACTTTTTTGAGACATCTTTTGAGTGATAATCACATCAAAATTCATTTGTTGACGCCACTCAAACCAACAAGATGAACGAATTCATTTGTCCACACGTTTCAAACCAGCAAGTGTGATTCATCGTCAGGACACTTACTGGTTAGAAAGACTGAATTTTGATGTGATTATTGTGGAAAACATGTGTCACATCTCCATTATATGTAAAAAATATATATATATATTAATCATCCAATATAATTACTCATCGCACAATTCAGATATTACACAAGATACACATTTACATAATATGCTGAGGTATATTAAAGTAAGGTCTATATACATTAATTTAAACCCACCTCGTAGTACGAGTGGTTGTCCTTGTAATAAAAATCTTTGCAGTAGTATTAATGTTTATGTTTAGGACCATCTATCCTACTAGCTTGGTGGGTTTAGCCTTCGGGATTCCCTCCATATGCTATACAGGTGTCTATCCTCCTCAACCGTGGCACTCCATCGATGGTCATCCTCCACCTAACCACAATCAACAACAATTGATGGAACTCATAACTCTTCCTAGACTCTAGTAGGGTCTCTACCTTCTGTCATTCAAAATTCGCCTTGGATTTTTCGGTCCTTTGGTAATGGAATCGATTCAATGTCATGCTCTCAGGAGTTCAGACAACAAGTTCTTGGTAGTCAGAGTAGGTCCTCACAGCTCAAGAAACTCGTGTCCCTTGCGAGGCCTGGTAGGTGAAAGTTTCGCCTATTCATATGTTTACTAGGTGGTTTTTAAATAGAATTTCGTTTGTAATTTATTCAATTAATACTTCTAATGTATTTTAGTGTTCTGTTGTAGCTATTCTTTGGTGTTTGAAGTTTCCCAACCAACTTATAACGACATTCCACCCAGAGCTCTACCAAGGTAGGCATTCTAATCCCTTCGATCTTCCAGGTATGTTACTGATTAAAAATCTTTGTGATTCTAGAATACTCACATAAAGATGGGAGTCTATGTCGAGGGTTTGATATCCTCTTCTGGTTTAAATTTCAATTTTCCGATTACTACTCTGTCAAGGCTCTAGCCTTAAAGGTTCAAAATTTAAAGCTATTGCTCTATAATTTTGTGTCTATATGAGTCAGGTCCACCCTCATGGTGTTTTTAAAATTTATGCCTAGACATATTTAAACTGTTGAGGGTTCTACAATTTTATATGTCTCAGGTATACTGGTCAAGTATTTTTATATATTTTCTTGCTACTATAGCTTAATGTGTTATTCTTTTGCTAAAACCCTCATGGCTTCGATTTGGGCATAAAAATCATTCTCTATCCTAGGTTTCCGCACCAAAAGTGATTTGATAAACTATGCCATGGACTGTAAATAATATGACTGTTGTTTCTTTTACTCGCCTTAGTTTAATGTGAATTTCTACATATTTTTTCTTTGATTTGGCTTGCGGAGGCTTGGCGATTTCATGATATTTTCCAACAGGGTTCCATCAACTTGCAGTATAGAATGTTAAAGCTTTGGTAGGGTTCTATAGATCCTATGGCAACCTTAAGGAGTTCCGGTAATTTTTATTAGTAGATTGCCTTTCAGTTATGCATGCAGAGTTGTTTGGGAAAGACTCTATCCCTAATGCGATGTCTGGCCCTATGTTTTCTTCGAAATTATAGTTGCAGGTTTGATATTAGTGATGGGTATGAGGCACTTTCTGAGGGATTTAAAGCATCATGCCGTGGACAAGATAATCAAACCCTTATCATGACATTATTATGGCATTGGTTCTTAAGTTTAGGAAAATTTATTTTACTTTCCATTTTTTGTATTTCACATGTTTACTTCATAGCGATGTGTCCTAGGTAATTGTTCCCTAATATCGAAAATGTAACCGTGAGGTATCCAGGTTTTTCCATAACTATATTGATACTACAATTTCCTTCTTGTTTTATTTGTATTATTATGCTTCTCTACGAATGCTACTGTTTTTGATAGTTCATTTTTTTGGAAAGAAACTGAATCATAAAGTAATTCTTTCATTTATTTAAGATGTTTTTGGTTCCTTTGCTTATAGTAAGTATTTATACTATTTTTCAGTTCCTTTGATTACAATCTCTACTCTATTTATGGTAATTATCTATAATATCTTCCTTTAAGCTATAGTTATACTTATTTTGGTATCACAGTCTACAGGGTTATTTATAGTTTTCATTTATAAGCATTCATTGCTTCCCTGACTAATAACCAAGACTAAAATTACTAAACCATTAATTCCTAATTCTATTACCATGTTTAAAATGAACCAACAATAAGCTAGGTATTTGTACTACATGCTTGTATTAAGTCCTTAAGACTACCAATTTTATACAGTCACAGATATGATTTCCTATTTTAACTTCCAAACCATGAGGCTTGCCCTCAGATCCAAGCCTCCCCTCGAGCTTCTTCTCCTAGCACTGATGCTTTCTTGCAACTTAAATTGTTATAGAATCCACAACTATCTAGTCATCACCATACATAGCTCCTTCCCTATCTCTTTTTCTACAAGGTCCACTTCCCTCGTTCCCTACTCGTTCTCTCAGGTACCTCCTACCTCTTTATTACTTCTTGGGAATTCATAGATAGAGAAGTGCTTAGGGTTAGGTAACTACCTTTCCCTCATTTCTTGATATGAAAGAGTTTCAAGATTAGTTATCATTCAATCATCTATTTCCCATTCATAATTAGCAAAACTTAAATAATTAATTCAATTGTTTATAATAATAATAATAAAATCCAATATTTATTTTTACTCTGGTAAAAGAAATAATTATATTTCTCCCCGGGGACATCACATCTCCCCTCTCTAAAAATCAAACATCATCCTGATGTTTTTCTACTGCAAATAGACCTAGAAAGGCCTTCCTCATAAACTTTTCATCTTCCCAGGTGGCCTCTTCTGGCCCAAAGAACTTCCACTACACGGTAACCTGGGTGATAGCTCATTTCCACAACATTACTTCTCTATGATCAAGTATAACCAACAGTTCCACCAGAAACTCACCTTCGAGTTCAACCTGTATATCTTGGCAATTAATTATATGTTTAGGATCATAAACATATTTTTTTTAATACTGAAACATGAAATACGTTATGCACACAGATGTGGCTATGCAAAGTGAGCTGATAAGACAATGGTCGAACTCTTGCTAAACCTAGAAAAGGGCTACAAAATTAGTGTGCCAACTTGGCACAACCGTTCCATTGCAAGGTACTTTTCTTTGGTCACTCTTACATAAATGTGATCCCCTATTTGAAATTTCTAGAAATTCCTTTTCCAATCAGCAAAGCTCTTTTGCCGATTTGAGATATCTTTAAATTTGATCAAACCCTTTTGACCATCTCCTCCATTTCCTGCAACATTTCCAGACCAAACATTATCTTATCTTCTGGTCCTCCCCAACTTGAAGGGGTTCGACACCTGTGTCCATACAATACTTCAAATGGGCTCATTTGTAATGATGTATGATAGCCACTGTTATAACCAAATTCTACCAAGTGCAAGTAATATTCCCATTTGGAGGGTTGTTGCATCACATAAGTCGATAACATGTCCTCAACCACCTGATTCACCAGCTCAGTTTGCCCATCCATTTGAGGGTAATATGTTGTACTAAAAGTCAATTGTGTGCTAAGGGATACTTATTCTTAATAGTCAGCTTATTAAGCTGGTGATAATCCATACACATGCATAGAGTCCCATCCTTCCTTTTAATTAACAATATTTGGGCTCCCCAAGGTGACACGTTGGGTCAGATGTAGTTTTTATCTAACATTTCTTGTAGCTTAATTTTAATTCAGTAAGCTATGGTATGCTCATGTGGTAGGGTGCTCAGGACACCCGAGTGGATCCCAGTATTAGTTCAATGGTGAAATCTATGTACCTTTTAGGGGGAAGTCCTAGAATCTCTTCAGGAAATACATTCAGAAAATTTTGTATTACTCGTATGCTTTCCAAAGAACTAGATTTCTCCTTGGTGTTGGCCTAACTCACCTGAATTGCATATATTTGGCATTCTTTTCTAATGCATTTTGCTAACTATGAGGTAGTTATGGGTCTTAACTTTATTGGCCTTAAAATGCCTTGCATCTCCTGCTTATTTCCCTCCTCATCTATATAGTGGAAGCCTTTGTCTTAGAATTTATAAGGGATCAAAGTTTCTCTAGCTATTCCATGCCTATAAGGACGTCATATGATCCCAGGTGAAAGATATTAATGTCTGTTATTAGGGACTGACCTTCTATTACTAATGGGCAGCTACTGACTTTGGCCAACACTCGCCCTTTTTCCCCTGTGGCTAGCTGTACTAACTGAGGATTTTTAAATTTTAGCTCTTGTAAATAACACTTATCAACTATCTTAGGACTAACATAGATTAATGTAGCTCCTAGGTTAATTAAAACAAAGATAGCTTGGTCAGAAATTTTACCTTCGAATTCCACCACGGGCGGTTGGTATTCTAGTTCATGGTATTCAAGGGTTGCATTGATTTTTGGGATGCTTTTGGCCACCTCCCCTATTGTGGATGCCTCCTAGATTTGAGAGATATGTTCATTGGCTCTGCGATTGGGACAATTTTTGACATAGTGTGGTCCTCCATATCCCCAAGATTGCACTGGGGGGTCTTGTAGCTAATTCAATCTCGATTCGGCCTGACTGCTCATTGGTTTTAGATTCTTTAGGGAGTTTAAATATGGTTGGATTCCTTTTTTGATTTCTATTTATTTGCCTTTTGTGGGGTCCTTTATTCATGAAAAATTTGCTTCCTTTGATGCTAATAGGAAACTTAATGCCCTTTTCTTCATTCCATATTTTTCTCGTATCTCCTTTTTCTTTGCTTTGTTGGTAACAAATTTCTATTTTTTGTATAACCTCATCCATAGTTTCAGGTTATCGAATTCAAGATGCTCCTTCATGAACAAGGGTAGACTATTGATGAATCCCTGCACATTTTCCTTTTTATTGTAGGGAACATAACGAAGTAGGGATGTGAACTTGGTAATGAATTAATCCATTGTCAGTTGTCCCAGTCGTAGATCGTGAAACTCTTTTTTTTTTCATCATAAAACCGTTTAGTAAGATATCTTTCCTTAAAATATTTTTGAAATTTTTCCCATGTTATGTTTTGTTTGTTTACTCTGCACATAGTCTTCACCTCTTCCCACCAGAGAGTGGCTTTCCCTTGTAATTGAAAAATAGCTAGTCAAGCCTTTAAGTTATGGTCATAATCATATAACTGGAAATACTTATTCATATTAATAAGCTAGGCTTCAACTTCCTCTTCTTTCTCACCATCGAAGAGGGGTGGTTTTATTTTCCAGAATTCTCCCTGTAGTTCTATTCTTTGTTTTTTCAATGTTTTGTGTTTTGAAGCATTGTCAGATTTTTATTCCTGATTTTCTTCTCATCCTTCAATCTCTAGATATTTCGTTTGGTACTCTTTCTCTTAAGTCATATGCCCATCTTCTTGGTTAGGTACTTATGGATTATGGTTTCATCTGTCTGACAGACTCTTCATGATTTTCTCTTGTTCCTGCATAAGTCTTTCATTGTCTGCCCTTAACCAGGCCATCTCTCCTTTAAACTCTTGCACGGTTTCCAGAATGGTGACATTGGTGTTGCGGGGTTCCTCACCTAGCTGCACCCATAATTCAAGATTGGTTTCTGGAAAAGATGCAGGTCCTAGTCCTGTCATGTGTATGTGCGATGTGTTGCCTATTATCCTCATAGCTTATGCTCCTACTTCTTTACTGTATTCAATCGCAACACTTTCCAAATATTAGTTTCCAAAGGCCCTCAATTTTGTAACCTGAGTAAGATCTGATACCACTTGTCACATCTCCATTATATGTCAAAAAAAAATTAAATATTAATCATCCAATATACTTATTGCACAATTGAGATATTACATAGGATACATATTTACATAATATGCTGAGGTATATTAAGTAAGCTCTATATACATTAATTTAAGCCCATCTCAGAGTACGAGGGATTATCCTTGTATAAAAATCATTGTAGTCGTATTAATGTTTATGTTTATGAACATCTATCCTTATGGCTTGGCGTATTTAGCCTTCGGGATTCCCTCCATATGATATACAGGTGTCTACCCTCCTCGACTATGGTACTCCATCAACACTCATCCTCCACCTAACCACAATCAATGACGCTTAAAAGAACTCATAACTCTGCCTAGACTCCAGTAGGGTCTATACCTTCTATCATTTAAACTTCTCTTTTGATGTTTCGGTCCTCTGGTAATGGAATCACTTCAATGTCATGCTCTCAAGGATTCAGACAGTAAGTTCTTGGCCATGAGAGGAGGTCCTCACAATTCAAAAAACTCGTCTCCCTTGCATGGCCTGGTAGGGGAAATTTCCACCTATTCTTATGTTTACTAGGTGATTTTTAAACAGAGTTTCATTTGCAATTTCTTCAACTAATACTTCTAATGTATTTTGGTCTTCTGTTGTAGGATTTCTCTAGTGTTTGCAGTTTCCCAACCAGCTCCTAATGGCATTCCACATGTAGCTCTACCAAGGCAAGCGTTCTAATCCCTTCGATCTTCTAGGTATGTTACTGATTGAAACTCTTAGAGATTCCAGAATACTCGCATAGAGATGGGAGTCTGTGTCGAGGGTTTGATCTCCTCTTTTGTTTTAAAATTGGATTTCCTGGTTATTACTTTTTCAAGGCTCTAGCCTCGAGGGTTCAGAATTTAAAGCCATTTCTATGTAATTTTCCGTATGTATAAGTCAGGTCTATCCTCATGGTGTTTTGACAATTTATGCTTAGACATATTTAAACTATTGAGGGTTCTATAATTTTATGTCTTATGTATACTAGTCAAGAATATTTAGATATTCTTTTATATACCCCAAGGGATTTGTTGATGTATGGTCTATTATGTAGTTAGGTATTTGGTTAGTATTGTTTGTTATGTTGTTAGGTGTTTCATTAGTATTGTCTATTATGTGGTTTGGTATTTGGTTAGTATTGTGTTATGAAATATTTAGTCAAAGAAAGCAATTTTAAGTTAATAACTATTAATTCTATGTTTTCGATTTTTTTTTGTTGGTTATTTATACTTTAAAGATTTTATTATCTAATTGTATTAAAATTTTAAATTAAAATGTAGAAAATTTACTAGATATTAACATTTTTTTATTATTATTATTTTTATTATGAAAATAAGAATGGAATTTTCTATAAATAATAAAAATAAAAATGAAATTGAAGTTATCAAATGATATTGGTGTGAAAGATGGAGCTTATTGAATCAAGAATCATTGGGAATACAAGTTAAATGCCTTTTGTATTAAAAAGACAAAACTATCCCTTAAAACCATGTTGTTGAAGCTTGGTGGGGTATTTGTAATTTTATTGTTGTAAGTTTATAATACAATTTTTATATAAAATAAATACAAATGATGATGTTGAAAAGATATACTTTTTAAATTTTAAGCTTAGTTTTATTGTAATAATTTTATAAAAAAGTTGAATTTTTTTATAAAATATTTTCTATTACAAAAGTTAGATGAAAAAATATAGATCCTTTGCTTTATTATGATATAAACAAAAAGTATGTTAACACCATCATTATTATAAAGATAAATATTATGATAATTTGTGATCAAAGTACTGATATATGATCAAATCCACATTTAAAATAAAAATAAAAATTATATTATGCACAATCAAAACTTAAAAATAAACAATCCCAATAAAAACCATAAAAAAAACAAAACAATAGTTATATCACGATAAAACAACATTCCACATATAGTTTCTTCTAAAATTAAAATACAATAAAATATTTTATGAAAATATCTACCACTTTATTAAATCAATGGCCACTTCTTTTAAGTCTTACTACATTGATTATGTTTATACAATTATTTGGGTCAAATAGTACCAATACCAACTATAAAATCCAAAATAATGGAACATTGAGGTCCCTTTGCTCAATTACATATTTCATGTTTTTTCTTAATTGTTTATTCTTAATTATTAATGATGTAAGTATATTGTATTACCAACCTTTTATTTCTTTGGCATAATTCAAACATAATTAAAATAAATATATGATTAAGAATGGACTCTTTAATTATTAATTATGTAAGTATATTTTATTACCAACTTTTTATTTCTTTGTTATAATTCAAACATAATTACAATAAACATATGATTAAGAATGGACTCTTTAGCTTCCAAATTTGACTTAGGTATTGAAATTTTAATATTCAAAGTGAGGGGTGAAATAATTTTTTTTGTTGTGTTTTAAGGTTAAATTTTTCGGACCATATAGATTTAATAGAGAAAGATCTAATTTGCATTTTGTAAAAATTTTGGATTCTAGATTTTAATAACATTTATGTGTAAGACAAAATCGTAAATGATTATGATTATAAAATTTGATATGTAGTTAATAAATAAGAACTAG
This sequence comes from Pinus taeda, assembly GCA_000404065.3. Classification (NCBI taxonomy): domain Eukaryota; kingdom Viridiplantae; phylum Streptophyta; class Pinopsida; order Pinales; family Pinaceae; genus Pinus; species Pinus taeda. The sequence continues at coordinate 26,906 of APFE031102912.1, read as the reverse complement.
AAATAACCTTAAAATTATTTTATGAAATTTGGTGAGAAGATATGATAATATACCAATTTATAACATATTGAATTTTTGAATTTAACTCAAAATCATAAGATATCATTGTTCAAAATACAATACAAACCTTAACTCGAAATTATAAGATTTCATTGTTTAAAATACAAGACCTTTGTCTGCAAAATAATAAAATTTAGAAATTACTAAGTGGTATTTGTGGATATTTATATTGTAATGCTCGACTTATTAAAATCAATGGTAAAATATACATGATATAATTTATGTATCTTAGGAAAATAATATTACATATTGCTCATTTTTTAAAGAACAACAGACATGAGGTAATAAGTTGTAAAACCTCTATCTCTATGATTTTTAAACTTTTACTATTTTTAGAAATTGAAATATTATTCGATTTAATGGCCATGGAAGCCATGATAAGACTTATGCGATGATGTAATATTTTAGTGATTGAGTTAATAAATAATTTGCTTGGAAATATTTAGGAAAGTGCAATAGAGTTTAGAAGACTTCTTTCGAGATTAGAAAAAGATATTGGTGGTTAAGTCCACATGATGGACATTCCCTAAGAATCTCCTAAAAATCCCTAGGAGAAAATAATTAAAAGTAAAATAAATTAAAACAATGGGAGAGAAAGATTGTGTTAATAACTTAGTTGGAGATAAATACTAAGTGGGGTAAAATAAAACATTGCGGTAGAGAAAAGTGTGTTAAAAAAAAAACAAAAAAAAAGGCTGAGGCAAAAGGTTGGCAAAGATTAAAAGTAGGATGCTCCTAAAATATGTTGGGAAGAAAGTTATAAAAATAACTACTTTGGAATCAAATGGGGAATTCCTAGTGGCAAGAAGACGTTAGCTTTGGGGGGAGTTAGTGGGGATAGCTCATGGTTGGGCTGATGTGATTTTCTCCTGGGTATTCTAAGGTAGTAAGCTTAGATAAAACTTTGTTAAATTCTTACTCTCATTTTGAATTTCTTAATGAAGTGTAGATATAATAGCTACAATGATGTGTGCTTGTGCTTAGTATACATGTTGTGTATTTCAAATAAATTGTTATCTAGCCTTTCATATGTTATTATTACCTGTCTATGATTTTAATATGTATGAATGAAAAAGAATAGGTCAAAAGAAAAAGTTAGTAATGAGAACAATGAAAGAAATAATTTGCAATTAATGTTTGACCTGAGAAACCAAGATTTAAAATAAATGCATATATGGTTGAATATGGCTATATTGGAGTTGTCAAATATTAAATGTTATTGTGTAGGATTACAATTAGCATAAAGATTTTGTTGTCAATTTAATCCTACAAGTTGAAGAAAAAAAAGTTTGATTCATAACTAAAGGGTATTAAGATAATTATTGAGAATGAGAGTCTTCCTAAGGATTCTAGGATGTTTTATTGAACATTCGAAATATTATTGAATTTTATTTTAGTATAATGATTAATGATGTTTGAATAGAAAGTTTGATTAATATTGAAACAAATTCTGGTTTTCGTTCGAAAAATCAAGCATTACAATAAAGGAGTACCTATTACATTTGTTAAGATTATATCATACCTGCCCTTTTATAATCGACTATAATATGGATATACCTATAGGAACTCAATCCTTCTCGAATGGGAACTTGGAATTTTTTATGATTTTATTATTCTTTAATGTATTACATGCTTCTATTTGGGAGTCTATCTAAAAGAGCTGAAATAAAAACATAGAAATTTTTCTATACATAAATCTATGAAGCTAAAGTAAATACCTTATTAGTCATATAGTTGTCCTAATATTTTATACTACAAGAATTTGTATAAGATAAATTTAAAATTAATCAACTATTGAACTAGTGTCAAGGGGGCTAATATAGGGAAATACATAAGATACCATGATAAAGTAAATATATGGGTAGGGTCATAGAAGAGCCTTTGTTAGGTGTTATGTAAAAGAAGGTAATATTCTCCATACAGAAACATAGGTAACCAAGGAACGCTTACCAATAGAATAAATAGTATATCATCATAATGAAGAGTTAGTACTAAGTTCATATGAGAACAATAGTTATTGTCCTGCATTATTGGAAGAAATTCAAAGAGGAGTTATAGAAGGTGTTTCTTTGAAATGTCATGGTGATTATTGTTTAGTTTCTACATGCATTCATAAACAATGGAATAGAAAAAGGAAAACATTAAAGGTGAATGGGGTAGTTAATTGACATAGTCATTTAAGTTAGATATCAAATAAATTCTCCTAAATGTTCTGGAGATTTACTTAATTGATTCATACTAGTATATCTATTATTTCAAAGTTATACCACAAGCGATCAAAATGTAGCAAGACAAAAGATAATTTATGGTTCCAAATTATATAAGAAGTCATCTATATCAAATAGATCCATGGGAATCCATTCCACACATTGAAGATCATAGGGTATTATCAGAGGATAAGTTATTTTATTCTTCTTCTAAAAGTAATATCATCATTCTTATAGTGAATAAAACACAATATTCAAAACGGTTCTAGCAAGCTTATTTTACAAGTAGCATGTATCAGAGATTATGTGATTATGAGAATGAAAAGACAAAGTATATAGTGTTGAATTTGTAACTAATGAACCTGGACCAAAACTGGAACCCTAGCCCAAAAGAGGCCTTGCAACTGTAGTCCAGATGCTAGTTTACTCCAAGAACGAATGATAACAACAATTCGTTCAACCAATTTAAGAGCTAGTAACATAAAGATACCATAGTAAATATTTTCTGACACTAACATAAAATTTGGGGTCACAAATGAAAATTTTCAGAATGAGGAAGAGATATATGCTATCGGGAGTATCACGGCTAGATGCTACAAGTTCCCCAAAAGTCCCATCACTGGAGCATAAACTAATTCCAATATAATAATATATATATATATAATATATATTATATATGTATGTATGTATGTATGTATGTATGTATGTATGTATGTATGTATGTATGTATGTATGTATGTATTATGTATAATATGTATATAATGTGTGTGGGGTGTGTGTGTTATATAAATAATATATATATATATATATATATATATAACATCAAAGAACCACATTCATTCTTACAAATAAGAACGTAAAAGGAAACAAATCAAACAATATCAGAATATTTAACAAGTAAGATGACCAAATTCATACATGGAGGAATGATAGAAATGTATTTAGATACTACAATTCATGAAGAGCACTATATACCCATATGGCATCGATGTAACTTGAAAAAATAAATAAATAAAGAGAAGTCTCCATTTATGGAAAACATAGTAATGTAATCCCTTTTGGGGAAGAATTTACACTTAAATTAAAATAAAATCCACCTCAATATCAAGGGATCTTTCATAAATATGATTTACATCATTATAAGAAAATTTGATAAGAACTTCGAGTATAGAAAAACAAAAAAACAAAAAAAAAACTACAAGGTACGGCAAGTTGTAAAACATTGCAAGAGCAATAGGTTAGAGGCCCAGGACAAAGGACACCCTATAACCTCTATGCCATAGTAAATTCATCTTCTCTCCAATTAAAGTCCCTTGGAGGATGGAATTGGATGTAAGGTTTAAAGAGTGAGGAACCATGTACAAACTAGAAACCCATATTTCAGTGCACCCCAATGCGAACAACAAAAGTAGGAAAAGAGCAATGAAAAACCAACCCATTGTATCAGAAGGAGGAGTTAGAGATAAAGGAAGTTCTTGTGTTTCATAAATATGAGTTGGGAATAACTTCAAAAATATTTGTAAGAATTCATAAGGAGAGGTGAGGATGTTTGAAGAAGAAAAAGAACCAAATCCTGTAAAAAAAAATGAGGAAAATATTATACAAGGGAGGGACATATACCTGTAGTGGATACTATGTCACTCATTCTCCTATTTCAGCTATAAGAAGGATCCCTGTCAACACTGGAAAAGCATTTGTACAACTTACTCATGTCAATCGGGTTAGAGACTAACATTAATTAGAGAAGCACATACTGTAATGACTGTGGGTCAACTGCAAATTTGGTCACAATAACCTCTTAAGCAACAAAAATCTCGTAAAGGACAAAGAAAAAAAAATACCTATGTTTGAGATGAAACGAGGAATTTCCTGGAGAATTTTTGCTTAAAAACTTGTATGATGAACATTAGACAACTTAAAATTTAAAAAGTAATTAAAGATGGTGTAGCCAAATAAATGGTAATAGAACTAATACTAGATTAAGTTTAAGAAACAAGAAAATTCCCCGCTACCGAGGGAAATGTATTTTTACATTTAGGCATATAATGAGCCACGCCCTGAAATTTCAGAGACATCCGCAACATGAGGATGGCGAATAATGGTCCCAACTCATAAAGGAATTCCCTAGCACTCACTGAATGTGATTAGTGCAGTGGAACAAACAAGTAAAGGTTTTCAAACTGTAATAAAGGGACAAAGATGAAACACTTAGACCTTACTAGGTTTCATTTTTGCAGCTGAATGTTGAAGTGAGGGAGATGCATGCATTTCATGGAACCTGGTGTAAAATTCTATCTTCCAAGGTGCCAAATTTCTTCGAAACAATTCTCTGTAAACTAGAAACAATACGCCTAACCAGAAACTCGAATGAAATGAAAATGATTTCGAAAGGAAGGTTAGCGTTTGAGAAATTAATTTACACCCTTGGATGGACTGCGTGTAATCCTCATTGTCTGTAAGAGTTTGGGCTTGCCATCCATGTGAATATCACATTGGATGGATGACATGGCTATTAATGATTCACCTTTTACCTAAACCACAGGACTAATTAAACCATTTCCCATAAAAGGTAGATTTTTACTTGAAGATTCAACAATTTATGTGATATGCTAAAAACACAAGACAAGAATCTACTATAATATTTAGTGAAAACCAAAAATGATCAATCAGAAAAATAAGAAGAAAAGGAAGAATATCAATCGCACATAACACAATATTTCTATGGGGAAAGAAACTACTAAAAACATTGACTATCTATATTGCATTAACCAGAATATTTGAGAAGAAAATACAATTCTTGTTCAACTCGAACAATTCATGCACTAGTACAAATTATCTCTTTTCCTCATAAGCCATCTAAAGCTAACACTTAGCCAATTATATTTCCTGCCAAGTCCCTACTTCCTTACGCAATTCTTGAGAGAATTAGCCTGTATTTAATTGGGAAATCCACTCTCCATAAGTACGCAATCCATCCATAGGCCCTCAACTGGTTGCATGCACCATCTATACAACTCAGAGAATTATATAACTAATATTACAATGTCCCTAAACACTAATCTCAACTGGGTATTCCTCTAAGCTGACATGCATGGGTTATTTATGAGTGAATCTTCAGTTAACTAGTATGCTACTAAGGATGTACTGGTGCACTTCCCCACTACTAGACTCCTACTAGTTCCTCCAACTCTTTGAACCAGTTTAACTGACTCCAACTCAGTTAGACTTAGTGATCTAATTAAAACTCAAAAGAAATCAACCTGGGCCCCAAAAATTGAGGGTTCACCCTACATGACTCTAGATAAACTTCCAACTCGAATTTCCCAGGTCAATTAAGTCAATTTAAGTCAATTAACTATTACAAGTTGCTATGAGAATAGAATCTCAATTTAATTCACATTTCAATTCAAGGACAATTTAAATTTGAATTTATTGTTGCTATTTTAACACTTCCTTTAAACAAGAAAGGGATTATCTGCGACCTCAATCCTACTTCTATGAAACTCAAATTTTCATCTTCAAATAGCATTTGTCAAAATATGCATCCTACTTCTCTGTGGAAATGTACTCCAAGAACATAGTTCTCCTCTTCACACAATCTAAAAGATGATGATACTAGATATCAATATGTTTGGAATGATCATGAAAAACTGGATTTTCAGAGAGTTTGATACAACTCTAATTGTCACATTAAATCATTGTTGGATCCATCTGCTGACCAAACAAACCAATAAGAATTGTCCTCATCTAGACAACCTCACAAGCTACTTGAATGAAAACCATGTACTCTGCTTCTGTTGAACTGAGTGCAACTAATCTTTGTTTCATGTTGTACCAAGAAACAAGTGTTGACCCAATACTGAAGATCACACCTGATGTGCTTTTCCTGTTGGATGGTCTCCTTGTCCAATATGCATTGGTGAAGCGTTGAAGCTTCACTCCCTTTGTCCGAATGTACCATAAAACATACTAAGTAGTGTCTATGAGGTATCTCAACACATGTTTGGTTGCCTTCCAATAAAACTTGGTGAGCTTAACCATTGCTTGACTAAGTTGGTTAACTGTATACCACATGTATGGTCATGTGTTCACAAAATACATAAGTGAATCCACAAGCTACCTGTAAATAGTAGCCTCCACTACTTCACTGGAAGTATCAACCTCCTTTCTCCACTTACCTTCTAGAGGAGTCTCCATGGACTTACTTCTCTCCATGTGGAACCTTTTGAGTATCTCCATGACGTACTTTCTCTAAGAGACAAAACGTTCCTCATCACCTTGCCATATTTACATACCCAGAAATTAGTGCATGAGCTCCAAGTCCTTCACTTAGAACTCTCTTACAAGATCCTCTTAGAAAGACTTAATCAACTTATCATCACTTGAACAATGTAAACTTTGAAACAGGAACTATAAACTCAAAACAGGAAATTTTGCCAAAAAACGCCAAATAAACATAAAAAACAATGCTAAAAACGAAAAGTGTGTATATTGGAACGATGTTTCTTTTTTTTTTAGGGACAATTTTGAGCATGTTTTAAAAATGGCAGTGAAAACAAATTTTTGATGCGAAATACAACTTGAAAATGAAAAAGTGATTATACTGGAATGATGTTTTCTTTTAGGGTCTATCTTAAAAATTTAAAAAAAAAATGCTAGTAAAATGATCCAACAGCATAAAAATGACTCATAACTTCTCATTTAACACCATATGGAAATCAAAAAATTTATTTCAAGATACGATGCATACATCAGTTAGATAAACTGTCTTAAACAATTATTTAAATCATTCATATTTTCTTGTACACCATCAAAATTCACATCTTTAGATGAGTGACCGGATGCTGATGAAGATGTTCCATATTCTTCTCTTTCATCAACTAGTGCCCCATGTGAGTCCACATGCATGCCCATCATTTCAGATTTCAAAATTCTTCTAGATCTATGACTGGTTTCAGCAGACTCCCATCTCAACATTGTTCCTTCTGGTCACAACCTTTTCAGAATATCTATCGCCTTGAAGCAAAGAGTTCCTCTCTTTGTTAAATTGAAGTCATAAACAAGTATGTCAACATCCTATAATTTCAATATGTCTGTGCGAAGATGATTTATATTCATACCCTTTATTTTTCTCTTTCCGCCATTTTTTGTCAACTACCATCTCTGGCTTATACACACCATTGAATGGGTGTGTATTTGTGGCATACCAATGTACTTCAACACTTGTAACATCCTCATTTTATGTAAATACCTTTATAACTTTAGCAAACTAGAATGGATAGCCATTGGGATCTCCATCTACTAGCACTGTGATCATGCAACCCTCCTTAATATCCTGTACTAAACTCCTGTAAAGGTCTTCCATGGCTTCACATTGTGCATGAGATCTTCTGGAACCGATATACATCCCTCTTTCCCCTGCCTGTGAAGAATTGATAATACCTTGAGATTGTTGTTGTTCAACAATATTTATTTCCTCATGTGCATTCAACACATTTCGCGGCCAAATAAATGGATTTTTCAAAGGTATATCTTCATTTGTTGTTGTTGAAATGATATCACTTTGATTATTGAAAAATGACTCCCACCAAACTGAATCAACAATGTCAAAGTACTCATATGTATATCTA
>APFE031102912.1:0-11273 GCA_000404065.3 Pinus taeda | reverse complement strand
AAGAGGTGGAATATCTGGGTCATATTATATCTCATGAAGGAGTTAAGGTAGACCTTAGCAAAATTAAAGCCATTAAGGAATGGAAAATCCCCACATCCATAAAGCATTTGCGAGGATTTCTCAGGTTGATGAGGTATTATCGCAAATTTGTTGAGGATTATGGGAGAATAGTGGCACCTCTAACAACATTATTGAAGAAAGATGCATTTTCATGGACTCTAGAAGAAACAAAGGCCTTCGAACATCTTAAAGAGGCAATGTGACAAGCACTGGTCTTAGCTACACCGGACTTCACAAAAACATTTATTGTGGAATGTGATGCTTCAAGAAATGGAAATCGTGTTATTTTAATGCAAGATGAAAGACCCATTGATTTTGAAATTTGTCCAATCAAGGGAAAGTTTTTACACAAAGCTATTTATGAGAAGGAAATGTTGGCAATACTATGTGCACTTAAGAAATGGCGACCCTACCTAATGGGAAGACACTTCAAGGTAAAAACGATCATGATAGCCTTAAATAATTTTTATAACAAATATTATCCTCTGAAGAGCAACAAAAGTGGGTCACAAATATGTTGGGTTATGACTTTGAAATCATCTACAAAAAAGGGAAGCAAAATGTGGTGGCAGATGCACTATGAAGAAAGGATGAGGATGTGGAAGAATTGTTGTGCACCATTTCTATTATTTAACAATATTGGATAAACAAAGCAAGGGAGGAATGGAAGAATGATGAAGAAGAGTGGGAACTTATTCAAAAGTTAAACCAAAATTCCAGTACATCTGATACATTTAGCTGGAAAAATGATTCGTTATGGTACAGAGATTGCTTATACCTCTGTAAGAATTCCCAACTCAAACAAAAAATTCTTATGGAATTGCACACTTCTCCCTTAGGAGGGCACACAGGATGTTTAAAAACTTACCACAGGGTTAAGAAGATTGTTTTTGGGATGGCCTTAAATTGAATATTCAAAAGTTTGTGGCAGAATTTTTGGTTTGGCAACAAACTAAAGTTGAAACAATTAAGACCTCAGGTTTATTACAACCTTTATCCATTCCAAGCCAATGTTGGGAGGAGGTTTCAATGGATTTTATCACAGGTTTACCCAAGTCTGAGGGAAAAAGTGTCATCATAGTGCTAGTTGGCAGACTTACCAGGTATGCACACTTTTGTGCATTATCACATAACAATGTAAATTTTGAAATGGAAACTATAAACTCAAAATGATAACTATGGCTAAAAGCCCTTGAAAAAACATCAAAAACAGTGCTAAAAACGAAAAGTGTGTATACTAGAACAATGATTTTATTTTTTAGGGGTCAATTTTGAACATGTTTTAAAAATGGCAGTACTACGAAATTTACTATGAAATTTTCGTGCAAAATATAGCTTCAAAATGAAAAAGTGATGATACTGGAATGATGTTTTTTTTTTGGGGGGGGGGGGGCAATTTTCAAACTTCTAAAAAAATGCTAATAAAACAAAATTTTTATGTGCCAAAAAAATTTGTTTATGAGGAAGAAAACACATTAATGTTTTTGGTAGAGTATCATTTTTCTTTCCTAAGTATAAATTCAACATGTTCTCAACCATAACATGCTAGATACAAAAGAAATTGAATTTTGTTCAACTATAAAATTAAAAAACCATGACATTATGAACAAATTACATCACTAAATGAATTCAAAAGTCATTATTTGTATATTGAATAAAGCATACATTATATCTCTAATTCAATATTGCATTGTAGATATTTTAAACAATAAAAATTATCATAATTAAGACATATAATCCAAAAACATAAAAATGCCTCATAACTTCTCATTTAACACCATATGGAAATCATTAATTTTATTTCAAGATACGATGCATACATCAATTAGATAAACTATCTTAAACACTTATTCAAATTCACTCATATTTTCTTGCACACCATCAGAATTCACATCTTCAAATGAGTTACTGGATGCTGACGAAGATGTTCCATATTCTTCTCTTTCATGAACTATTGCCCCATCTGAGTTCAAATGCATGCCCAACATTTCAGGTTTCAACTTCTAGATCTACGACGGGTTTCAGCAGACTCCCATCTCAACACTGTTTCTTCTGGTAACAACCTTTTCAGAATCTCTATCGTCTTGAAGCGAAGAGTTCCTCTCTTTTTTAAATTGAAGTCATAAACAAGTATGTCAACGTCCTCCAATTTTAATATGTCTGTGCGGGGATGATTTATATTTGTACCCTTTCTTTTTCTCTTTCTGCCATTTTTTTGTCAACTACCATCTCTGGCTAATACGCACCATTGAATGGGTGTGTATTTGTGGCATACCAATGTACCTCAACACTTGTAACATCATAATTTTCTGTAAGTACCTTTATATCTTTAGCAACCCATAATGGATAGCCATTGGGATTTCCATCTACTAGCACTGCAATCATGCAACCCTCCTTAATATCTTGTACTGAACCCTTGTAAAATTCTTCCATGGCTTCACGTTGTGCATGAGATCTTATGGAACCAATATACATCTCTCTTTCCTCATTAAGTTGTTCAATGCATTTCCCTTCACCATATGATCCTGGAATAAACCTTCGCATGTCAACAGTTTCTTCCAACACATCAAAAGTAGGCTCTGGCATGTATGATTTCTTAATACATTCAATTAGTGATGGCAATCTCCAAACTTCCTTCCTCCTCAATGTGACTGATAAACGACTAAACATCTGATCAATATGGTCATGAGTGTGCCCAACAAGAAGGAAAGCAACCTTTACCTTTTGAAAATTTCTCAATTCAACAAGCATGTTTAGATATCCAAAAAAAACCCGATTTTTTTGTTTTCACAGCAAGTGCTATCCAATTGTAGATAGAAAACTTCAGGAAGATTACTAGACCAATGAGAAATCACATCATGAATTATGGTTATGGTCAGATTTGCACCATTATGAATATTTGGAGCTGTGAAGTACACCCTTGGCAACATTTTCCCATTCAAGACCATACAACCGACCAAGTGAAACTGAATAAAATTTTCCTCCTCTAAAGTTTTGGGTGTGCAAACAAAATGTGGTAAAAGTGTTTTCTTCTGGTCCATACCATCAATTATCAAACCCACACTTGCGCTCCCACACCCGCCATACCATGGTAAAGGTGGTTGCACTGAACTTGAGATGCCTCTTCCTCAAATTTAAAATCAAATTTTCCTCGCGATTAGATTCTTCCCACAATTAGAGCATTTACCACATGATTAGATTCATGCATTGCTGCAAATTTTCATTGAACGGGACAATTTGGTATCTCCATATTGTCTATTGAGCTAACGCCAACATAAATATGTCGAGAGGTAGCCACCTGGCTTAGCTGCCCTGAAAATGAGTGAGAAGGAAGGTCAGCTTATTGTGTGCTCTGGCAGCCCACTTATAGATATAGATTTTGATCTGCCAACCAGTACAAACACTCTTAGTGACAAACAACTATTAATTACCAGTTTGCTTATGAATATAGATTTTGATCTTGTTTGATATACATGTATTAGTCTCTGAGGAGGAAGATGAACTCCTGTTTTGGGATTTCTCCACTTAATATCGTATTGGATACCCAATAAGAATTGTTTGGGGTGATTCATAGTAGATGGGGCCACGGCTGGAATTTCAAATCCCCTATGCCCATAAAATGAAAATTTTATGATTTTTTTGAATTTTTCATGCCCTTTATTTTATGTTCTACCCAAATTTGTGGGTGTCAACTACTCTTGCATTTCAAATTTCATTAATCTCCCTAAAAGAGTGCCTTATTTTTTCCCAAGTTAGAATGTGTTTCGATATAGCATACAACCATACTTTTTATATAACACAGTATGAGGTTTATTTGTTTCGATATAGCATACGACCATACTTTTGATATAACACATTATGAGGTTTATTTGTTACAGTTAAAGTTCTCTAATGGTAGCCGAGTATGTTTTAATTTCCTAATTATATGGTCTAATGAACTAGGTTTTCTTTTTTTAGGAATTAAGAGTCAACACAACATACATTTAAATATGAAATATAATGATTTTTTTTAGGGAAAAAAATAATACATGTTGCAATAATTCATATATATTTTGATTTTCTTTCTAGTAATATGTATAAAGGAGGGGACTTTTTTTATACATCAATGACTTTTATACTTAAAACAAATCATCTCTCAAAATTCCTTATCAAGTCCTTTTTTACTATTGTGTATATAAAAAAATTAGTCGACTAAAATGTTAAGCTCAATATTTAGATGAAATACCTTCAATCTAAACACCAATATTTCTATAAAATACCTTCATGCTAGACAAGCACATTTAAAATATAACGAGCTGCAAAAGCCTAACAAATACCATACATTTTTCTAATTTGACCTTTTCTCAACCATTAATAGAAGAGGAATTATGGGACACCACATAGAAAATGAGCTACACTAAAACATCTCGGTAATAACTCTACCAAGGAGAACCTATTACAAGAAAGACATCAGATACAACAATCACAATTTTTAATGCCCAATAATCAATTTTATCGGAGAACCAAAAAATAACCATTTTCACCAAAAAAAAATTGAGTCACTACAACCAAAATTACATCCTTACCCCAAGTTAACTTATAAGTTTCACGTGTAACATCCACATGGAATCCACACGTGACCTAGACATAAATGCTCCCAATATCCTCAATGAAACCACCATACTTTCCAACCATATATGGTGGTGCACACCTTAAGTGTCCATGTTACACAACCATTAATTATATTACAATTATTCGATAATTCTATCACACTCCTTTTAATATAAGTGGTATTTGTTATGCAAAGAACTAGATTATCTTTTCGAGTTTCCACCATGCCAATTGGGATCTGATGCCAATTCAAATGCTTTTCTTTCCCTTAATTTCTTTAGCTATTCAACAAATGCTCGACTTGATTCTTTTTGATGTTTCCAGGTTCGGTAAATTTCCCCTTGAATTGCATCAATTTCTGCATGTCCTTTACTCCACACTAATAAATAATTTACATTATTCGTAGTAAACAAGATCTTAGATGGCAGGAATTTAGTGGCTTTTAGTTCCAATAAGATAAACGACAATTTAAATTATGTGTCTTATATCATAATAAAGATATCTTAGACCAAAGGAATTGATAAAAGGAAATTCAAATTATGAGCTATCTTAGACCAAAGGAATTGATAATAGACTCCTTACATCCCAAGGATTGTGAAGACAGAGATTTCAAGTGATTTCCATTCGACATTTCAAGCGTGTTTACTGTGATTTCCATTCATCTTTTCAGGCATGTTTACTGTTTATTCACGAAACCTAGTTCTGAGCATACTTATGACCGAGGCTCAAAAGGATCCGTTGAAATAGAGATGCAATGATGAGAACGATAAGAATCATAAAGAAGAAATAGCATGACTTTCCAAAAATGCATTACCATTAATGAGCCTGGAGGAACTGTCGCCCTGATTGAGAGAATCAATGGGTGGATCTATAGGATTAGGCATGAACTCGTGCTCCCCTGTGATAAAAGCTAATCAATTTGTGCCTCTTTCCAATATTGAGTAGGAAATTAGAACCTACAGCCTATCAGTTTAATCTCGTTGCAGCCTGCATTCAGTCATCAAGTGCAAGTAACCATCTAAGTAGCAGTTAGAAATGGAGGGTGACCATTTAATCTATAGTTAACACACACTGCAACCACTGTACCCTAATTTTGTCAATTGCTATTGTTGTCATGTTAATGAATTCACTTGCTAAAATCCAAGGTTGGAAAGAAGCAAACAAAACTGATACCATATACATATTAAACATTAGTAGCCTACCTGGCGTTTCCTTTGTTGGTGCTAGGTATTATAGATTTGGACGGTTCCAATCCTAAATTAAACGTCAATATGACGGGTCAGTGATATATAGGACAAGTTTGACATGTAGAAATTTACACCGTAACTCAAATTCCAGCCCTGGATGGGGTGATTATGAGAATTTTCGGGTGGCGGGGCGATTCTCAGAATTGCCACACCACCCGACAATTCTCAGAATCTCCCCATGTGCGCATGATGTAGCAGCTTTTGCTCTGAAAGGGAACTATGCTATTCTCATAATTCCTCATTCTATATTAAATGTACATACAATTGCTTTCAGTAATTGTTGGATTATGATGAGACAAACACAAATATTTTTCGAAATGATTCAAAATTTGAACGTTTCAATCCAAAAATTTCATGTTTAATGACTCATTGTTTGCACAATTACTTCACTCCAAAATATCTCATTGTCTCTACAAACATTTCATTGTGATTTATGTGTGTAGAAGTAGCTTTAGCCTGTAGGTGGAGCTTAAAAATCTAGAAAATTGACGACATTTTGAAAACTAATTGGGGGTTTTTCAATGTGTAATAGGTAGTGTAACATCCATGGACAATTTCCTTGAGAATTTTTTTCCAAATGTCTACCGACGAAAGCAACATCACCTATGTGAAATAGACTACTGCAAAATTGCAAATACGACAACTAGTTGCTCACTTTGTTATATAAAAAGTTGGACTGATCTTGATTTTAATTTCAAGTGTAATCTCATACGAGTACATCTATCTACGGAATGATTTGAATGAAAATTTAACCCATGGTCTATTCATGATAAACTTTGAAAATAATTTGATAATTTCTTTGTTATATATATTTTTATTTGAAGACTTTCAAATAAGTTTCTCACATTTTCTAGAAGAAAATCTTTATAATTTGTCATATTTCTTTGCTATTATCACTTTATCGATGTTATTTTTGTACGCTAAGGACTTATGAAGACGATTAATGTTTCACTGGGAAAAAAAATGGAAACTCAGTTAAAGGTATTAATTCCCGATCATTCTAAAAATTGACTACTAGAATAATGTAGCATTCAAGATGTTGCAACAACAGAAAAAATTATCAACTAAATCTTGTTGCAACAAATTTCAAGTTACATTTAATCCCATGTAAATTAAGGAAATGAATGTGCACATCTTATCTCCATTACATTACAACCTTGGATACACTAAAAACATACTTGTCCAGTGACAACACAACATTGTAAGAACCATATTCAATATACAATTAATGCAACAGTTCTATGAAGGGTATCCCAATCAACACGCTAATTACAGAAGGGTGGAAAGACTTTATAATTGATTAGAGAATTGTTGTGTGAAGTATAAGTAAGAAACAACAATTTACATATTACAAAACTACAACTCATACACAAATTGGATCCAACTCGTTAAACCTGAAGTTTGCACAAAATAATTTACACAGTTCCTCTCAAGTTCAGACCTGATTTTCTCTCCTAAGCAATAATTTCGTAGTCACTAACCACAAAATCCATTCATGGAATCATGATAGCTTACAAGAGAACAGTTGTTAAATGGAAGAAGTCACAGCTGTGCTTCCTTTCTGAGGCTCGGTTGTAGTTGTAGTTGTGGCGTTGTAGGTGTCCTCGTAACAATAATAATTCCCTCTGAAGAATCCGCCATGAATGAGTAAGATGTACCAGAGCTTTTCTCCACACAGAATAATAAGGAATGATTCGAACGTTATCTACACACACATGCAAAGTTACTCAATGTTAACAACAACCACAAACGCTAAAACATAATTAAAGGAATGAGGAGATTAGTGACCGTATGAATGTAATAGCCTATGAGTATTACATACCAACTTTGTGTTTCGGCTGCCAATCTTGATCTCTTTGCATGTCAACCTGTAGTTTTGTCAAATAAAATTAATTAGCTCATCCCCATCTGATTAATAAATGAGCTACCATAATTCTTATTGACTCATTTTTATATATAAATTTTACCTCACGAAGAGGAACTCGGAACTCCTGTTCTAAAATCCACTTAATATCGTATCGGATGCCTAGTAGGCATTGTTTGGGGCGATTCGTAGCAAATGGGGGGATTCTAAGAATTGTCGGGTGGTGGGGCGATTCTGAAAATCGCACCACCACCTGGCGATTCTCAAAATCGCCCCATCTGTTGGAAGAAGAAAAAGTGAAGAATCCACATGGGGATTTGTCATGGAGTTATCAACACTTTTGTTTCAAATCTGAGTGTCGCCTCACTCAAGTCATCCGCAAATGACAGGACTCAATCCAAATACCCGATGCGAGTCCAAGCTAAAGTGGAGCCTTCCGACAAATCTATTGAAATAATGAGGAAATTTTCTGAACAATATGCTTGTCGGTCAGACACATACTTTTGTGTTGATAAAGCAGTTACTTTTGTTGTTATTAAGGGTTTGATAGAACATAAAGATACCTTAGGCGCACCTTTATTTCCTTGCAGGCATTATGATGATAAAGGTGCAAAGGTAGAACAAGTATTTTGGAATTTTCCATGTGTACCTATGCGAGAAAGGAAGGAGTGCCATTATATGTTTTTCTTGACAACTGATAATGATTTTGCCAGAAAATAATAGACGATCTCTTCGAAGGATATTAAGGATTTGACAACAAAGTTCTAAGTCGTAGAAATCTATATTCGTTGTTATTATTGAAGCTCATACAATAGATATTGGTTCTAAGTTATTATGTAAGCTTATTGGATTTCAAGAATGTTTTGCACAATAGTATCTGTAGATGTATAGATCATTTGATACATTAAGGCAACAGATTATCTGTATTTCAGTTTCTGGAATAAGAAGAATCTACATGGGTGCATGTATCACAAATTTTTTTGTAATTTGATCAACTTATGGTTTAAATTGCAATTATGATAATCTATTTCGATTCAAAAACCATTTTTTGTAATTTGATCAATTTATGATTTAAATCGCAATTCTGAAATTCTGATAATCTATTTCAATTCAAAAACCATCGTGCAGTTTTTAAATACCCAAATTACAAAATTGGGATTATTGCAATCTTGATGTCTGGATTTGAGGTAAATCCTCAATGAAAACAACATCAGGAATATTACAAACTGGGTGGCTACATTTGAGATTATCCTCCATGAAAACAACACCGCAATTGGGACGACCTTGTTCCAGATTATGCTACATTGGAGATGATTTTTATTATTGAATTATGACTGGATCTATCCTTGAAGGATGAATTGTCATTTTTATTTTCAAATAAATTTTGGTATTTATAATGTGTAGTATATAATCCTACCGAGTCCCTTTCTAATATTTCATAAATCCATCTTATATATTTTCCGTCATTTTACATTTTCACAAATCCACCTTCATTTTTATATGCAAAGGACGTTTACTTTATAGTCCAAAATATTATAATTCATTTTTATATGCAAAGGATGTTTACTTTATAGTCCCAAATATTATAGTAGTCGCTTCTGGGTGCATGTATTGTTAAGAAATTTACCCAAGAACATAAATTAATTACCGAGAGGAATAAATATAAAATTAACCAGCAATAACCCTAAACACATAAATACACATGTTTATCCGGGAAAACCCCAAATCCGGGGAAAAACCCAATCATAATGAAATTTCATTATCCTTGGCCAAAACCTGGCCAATCCGGCCAAGTGAGCCTTCACCGCTCACCTCCAGGCCATTGCATTACAATGAAGTCCTTCCAGCCTTTTATAGGCTCCATTACATATAATACCACGGGCAGAATACCATTGGTGCACAATACCATGTGCCCCAAAACCATCACTATTTAACCTCGTCAACTTTTGACTCTATCCTGAGTCAAGTTTACCTAACAATTTCCCCCCTTAAACTTGACTTGGGGTTCTTTGACTAACTCCAGCCAAACCTGCTAAGTGAGACAATCCTGCTCACTCTAGCTCTTACCCCCCTCAAAGTTTTTACTCGGGGTATTGTTAACCTGACATCCCCCCTACCACCTAGATCTAACCCAGACTTTACCGGTGATTACCGAGGGGTACACATGCCTTACCAGGTTTTACAGTAGTATGCCCATTTACATGCAATAATTTTGACTTCATTAATTTTTTTTTTTTTTTTTTATTGCTGCTGCTATTGTTGGTGCTATTCTGATCCATCCTCTCTCAATTGCAGGCATCCTTCTTTTGTTTCTTTGCTTCTTCTTGCCAAGTTTAACTACCTTTAATTTCTGAGATGAATCCTTGAAACCCTCGTCTGGGGTGACTTCACCAGGAAGCCTTGATCTGGATCTGGAGCGTGATAACGTGCAATGCTTCTTGTTTGGTTGATCTATATCCATAGCATCAGCGCAACAAATCATATCCCCTTCATTCACCAAGCCAAAACAAACCCTTGGCAACAAAATATGTTCTTCTCAAGCCAACTTGGCTCTGATACCAATTGTTAAGAAATTTACCCAAGAACATAAATTAATTACCGAGAGGAATAAATATAAAATTAACCAGCAATAACCATAAACACATAAATACACATGTTTATCTGGGAAAACCCCAAATCCGGGGAAAAACCCAATCATAATGAAATTTCATTATCTTTGGCCAAAACCCTGGCCAATCCGGCCAAGTGAGCCTTCACCGCTCACCTCCAAGCCATGCATTACAATGAAGTCCTTCCAGCCTTTTATAGGCTCCATTACATATAATACCACGGGCAGAATACCATGGGTGCACAATACCATGTGCCCCAAAACCATCACTATTTAACCTCGTCAACTTTTGGCTCTATCCTGAGTCAAGCTTACCTAACAATTTCCCCCCTTAAACTTGACTTGGGGTTCCTTGACTAACTCCAGCCAAACCTGCTAAGTGAGACAATCCCGCTCACTCTAGCTCTTACCCCCCTCAAAGTTTTTTTTTTTTTTTTTTACTCGGGGTATTGTTAACCTGACATCCCCCCTATCACCTAGGTCTAAACCAGACTTTATCGGTGATCACCGAGGGGTACACATGCCTTACCAGGTCTTACAGTAGTATGCCTATTTACATGCAATAATTTTGACTTCATTAATTTTTTATTTTTTATTTTTTATTTTTCTTTTTTCTTTTTTCTTTTTTTTTTTATTGCTATTGCAATTTTGATCCATCCTCTCTCAATTTGATTTTCTCAAAAACTTCTATCAAACCGCTCCAACTACGAGCTCAATGAGAACCTTGTAGATTCTAGCACCGGTGCCCTCACGTAGCAGAAAATGAACAATTTTCGAAGCCGCATGAAGAATTTTCTTCTGTTGACCTGCATGCAGCCCACACCTCCTCCATCTTTCAACACGGCATAGAACACACAGGAAATATCCCTTATCGATTCCCTACGAAAAAAGCTCCGAACAAAAT
>APFE031102904.1:0-34438 GCA_000404065.3 Pinus taeda | reverse complement strand
TCTCGAGAATTCAAGAAAATTTGGAAAAGGATCCCACATTTTATTCTGAAATACGTCATAAAAGACAGTTTGGGCCATCATCAATCATTGCAATGTCATGGATGAAAGATTTCTTTTCAAAGCATGGAGAGTGTATTGCAAATAGAGAGACAATACATATTCCAGATAATTTTTCGAGACGCGAAATCTACAGCTTATACAAAGAATATGCAGAAGGTGCTGAGGGACATGGCCGGTTTATTACATATCCATATTTTGTGAATATATGGAAGAAATAATTCAACAATGTTCGTATTCCTAAGAAGACAAGGATGGGAATTTGCAGTACATCTGCTTCTCTTAAATAAAAAAGGGACAAATGTGAAGGGTCAGAAAGAGGCAGGCATTCATAACTTTAACTTTTAAGATTGTATATTCATAAAGTATGAAAACATATTTCTTAATGGTTTTCTTTTATGTTGTGTAGATTCAATTGTCAAAGAACTTGAGGAGCATCGCGGACAACAAACAAATGAACGGAAAAAATTGTAAAAGCATACAAAGAAGTGTTATGATAATCCGAATAAATATTTGGGTTTGATAATTGATGGTATGGACCAGAAGAAAACACTTTTACCACATTTTGTTCGCACACCTAAAAATTTACAGGAGGAAAATTTTATTCAATATCACTTGGTCAGTTGTATAGTCTTCAATGGGAAAATGTTGCCAAAGGTGTACTTCACAGCTTCAAATATTCATAATTATGCAAATCTGACCATAACCATAATTCATGATGTGCTTTCTCATTGGTGTGGTAATCTTCCTAAAGTTTTGTATCTACAGTTGGACAACACTTGCCGTGAAAACAAAAATCAGGTTGTTTTTGGATATCTAAACATGCTTGTTGAATTGAGAATTTTTCAGAAGGAAAAGGTTGGTTTTCTTCTTGTTGGGCATACTCATGACCATATTGATCAGATGTTTAGTCATTTTTCAGTCACATTGAGGAGGAAGGAAGCTGGGAGCTTGCCATCATTAATTGAATGTATTAAGAAATCATACATGCCAGAGCCTACTTTTAATGTGTTGGAAGAAACTATTGACATGCAAAGGTTTATTTTGGGATCACACGGTGAAGAGAAATGCATTGAATAACTTAATGACATTAGCTTCCAACATCAATTTCATATCAAAAAAATTGATGGGAAAACACTAATATGGGGCAAGAAGTATTCAACTACTACAGAATGGGCACCGTCACCAACTTTGTAATTTTTGAAGTTCATTCCAGATCATCCAATATTTGCATCGAAAATATTGTTATTACAATTAGTTGGTGAAGTTCATAATGCACACAAAAAAATAGAGATATAAATTATTTTGATTGCCTAGAAGAAATTAAAAAATGTATTAGATATACATATAAGTACTTTGACATTGCTGATTCAGTTTGGTGGGAGTCATTTTTCAATAATCAAATTGATATCATTTCAACAAGAACAAATGAAGATATACCTTTAAAATATCCATTTATTTGGCCACAAAATGTGTTGAATGCACATGAGGAAATAAACATTGTTGAACAACAACAATCTCAAGGTATCATTAATTCTTCATAGGCAGAGGAAAGAGAGATGTATATTGGTTCCAGAAGATCGCGTGCACAACGTGAAGCCATGGAATACCTTTACAGGGGTTTAGTATAGGATATTAAGGAGGGTTGCATGATCGCAGTGCTAGCAGATGGATATCTCAATGGCTATCCATTCTGGGTTGCTAAAGTTATAAAGGTCTTTACAGAAAATGAGGATGTTACAAGTGTTGAAGTACATTGGTGTGCCACAAAAACACACCCATTAAATGGTGTGTATAAGCCAAAGATGGTAGTTGACAAAAAATATGGCGAAAAGAGAAAAAGAAAGGGTACGTAGGACCTAGACGAGAGGTAAAGGGGATTGGGACAACTGACTAAGAGTCGAGGGCTAGGCAAGGAATAAACCGAATGAAGTGACTAGCTGTATCCTTCATGAACAAGGCCCAGTCATGAATGAGATATATTATATATTGTCATTTCTTTCCTTTCTTTGATTGGCCCATTCATCCACATGACTGGCACCATCCTTTCTTGTTTAAGTCACCCTTCGCTGAGATTGGAAGACGCCAGGATGACCCCGGTGAACGTAATTACGTAAATAATGAATTCTGCCCCAAAGAAATGATAAGTGAACTGCCGTGTGAGGATGCCCCCTACAAATGAATGAGGATGGCCCCCCGTAGATAAGGTCCTATGGTTTGGTTACTCGAGTAGGAGGTTATTCGGTTATTTAGGGCCTAAAGAAGGCATCATTAGGTTAAAAGGAGTGTTTCCGTCACTGCACAGACATATTGAAATTGGAGGATGTTGACATACTTGTTTATGACTTAAATTTAACAAAGAGGGGAACTCTTCGCTTCAAGACGATAGAGATTCTGAAAAGGTTGTTACTAGAAGGAACAATATTGAGATGGGAGTCTGCTAAAACCAGTCATAGATCTAGAAGAATTTTGAAACCTGAAATGATGGGCATGCATGTGGACTCAGATGGGGCACTAGTTAATGAAAGAGAAGAATATGGAACATCTTCATCAACATCTAGTCACTCATCTGAAGATATGAATTCTGGTGGCGTGCAAGAAAATATTAATGATTTTGAATAATTGTTTAAGACAGTTTATCTAACTGATGTATGCATCGTCTCTTGAAATTAAATTTTTGATTTCCATATGGTGTTAAATGAGAAGTTATGAGTCATTTTTATCTTGTTAGATGATTTTACTAGTTTTTTTTTTTAATTTTGAAGGTTGACCCTAAAAAAGAAATCATCGTTCCAGTATAGTCACTTTTTTGTTTTCAAGCTATATTTTGCACGAAAATTTTGTTTTCACTGCCATTTTTAAAACATGTTCAAAATTGTCCCTAAAAAAAAACCATCGTTTCAGTATACACACTTTTCGTTTTTAGCACTGTTTTTGATGTTTTTTTGGCTTTTTTGGCAGAAGTTCCCGTTTTGAGTTTATAGTTTTTGTTTCAAAGTTTACATTGTCTCTTCCTTGGTAGCACAAACCATAGTCACTAGTGCCACTCAAATACCTGAAAACTCACTTCACTGCTATACAGTGCTCTTTCCATGGTTTTGACATAAACCTGCTCAATACCCCCACTGCATGTGCAATGTCTGGTCTAGTACAAACCATTGCATGCATCAAGATATCGACTGCACTTGTATATGGAACACAAGACATGTCCTCTTCCTCTTCTTGTGTCTTGGGACACCATTCAACAGATAACTTCACACCTATAGGAATAGGAACCTTCACTAGTTTACTATCCTACATATTAAACCTCTACAATATTGTCTCAACATACTTCCTCTAGTTTAACCAGAGCTTTCTCTTTGCCTGACCTCTTCAAATTTCCATGCCCAAAATATAGTTTGCAACACCAAGATCTTTCATGTCAAATTTGGAGGAATATTGGATCTTCAAATCCTAGACAATTTCTTTTTCATTTCCAACCAACAACATATCGTCCATGTACAAGACCAGATAAATAACACGATCACTAATTAATTTAAAATACACACAATGATCTGCTTTGCTTATGGTGAAGCCATGTCCCCGTATAAATGTATCAAATTTATGATGCCACATCCTTGGTGACTTTTTTAACCCATACAGAGACTTCTTTAACTTGCATACCATTTCTTTCTTACCCTTCACCGTAAAGCCTTCAGGTTTCTTCATGTAGATTTCCTCTTCTAAATCCCCATGAAGAAATGTTGTCTTCACATCCATCTGTTCTACCTCGAAATGAAAAGAAGTAGCAAGAGATAAAAACTAATATAATAGAAGTTACCTTGGCAACAGGAGAAAAAATATCACCAAAATCAATTCCCATCACATGGGAATAACCTTTTGCTACCAAGCGATCTTTGTATTTCTCCACCTTTTCTTCTGCATTTGTCTTCTTCTTGAACACCCATTTGCTACCAACGGGTTTCCTTCCAGCCGGCAACTCCACCAGATCCCAAGCCTCATTTTTGTACAAAGATGCCATTTCATCAACCATGGCCTCTTTCCAGAGTTTTCCATCCTTTGAATCTACTGCGTCCTTCACAGTTCTAAGATCATTGTTAGTAATAAATAAAGAAAAATATGAACAGAAAGCAGATGGACTATAACTTTCTGGTTGCCTTCTTTCTCCAACTGATCTTGTCACACCTAGATTTTGTGGCCCTTCATCTTCTGATCCCTCCTCTATTGTAGAGTCTCATTCTTCCTCCTTAAGATGAAACTCTATCTTCTCAGGTTCCTTTGGTTGGACTTCATGTTTAATAACATCTTTTACCTCTCTGAACACCACATCTCGGCTATACACAACCTTCCTTCTTACTGGGTTCCAAAGCTTATAACCCTTTAAACCATCCTTATACCCAATAAATATGCACTTTTTAAATTTACTATCCAACTTGGTTCATTTCTCCTTTGGAACATGTACATATGCATCACATCCAAATACCCTCAGATGTGAAAGAGAGGTTTTCTTACCAGTCCATACCTCTTGTGGAGTCTTATCCTCCAACGCTGATGAAGGTGATCTGTTGACCAAGTAACATGCTATCTCCACCGCCTCTACCCAGAATTCCTATCCTAACCTGGGACCACTGAGCATGCTTCTTGCCCTTTCCATCAACATCTTGTTCATTCTCTCTACAACTCCATTTTGCTTAGGTGTGTATGGAGTAGTCTTCTGCCATGCTATACCACACTTCTTACAAAATTCTTCAATTTCCTTACTACAAAACTCTCCACTGTTATCTGTCCTCAACACCTTTATCTTCTTCTTTGTCTAGTTTTCCACCAGAGCCTTAAATTCTTTAAACCTGTCAAAGAATTTAGACTTCTTCTTAAGGAAATATATCCATGTATTCCTTGAGAAGTCATCTATAAATGATACATAGTACACAGACTTACCCAGTGATGGAACCTTCACAGGTCCAAACACAACACTGCGCACAAGTTATACTATTTGTTTTGCCCTCTTACAACATACAGGAAACTCACCTGATTCTGCTTCCCATATACAAAATTTTCATAGAAATCAAATCCAGAGAGCTATTAGTCATACCTTTACCATGAAGTATTCGAAGGCCCTTCTCTCCAATATGTCCAAGTCTTTGATGCCACAACATGGTCTTCTCTCCAGATACCACTACATTTTCTGCTCCACTTTCAAGAACCACAAAGTTATTACATCCATCAACAATAGTGCTACCTTGCAGCTTGTACGAAGTTCCAATCCAAACTGCTTGCATCAATACCAATGCTCCCCGAACCATCTTGCAGGTATACTTCTCAAACACTGTTTTTACATTTGCATCATCCAGCTTGCTTACAGAAATCAGATTTCTGGCCAATTCAGGAATATGCAGAACACCCAAAAGTGTTCTAACCCTTCCACCTTGCAACTGCAACTATACTTTTCTGCGACCAACAATTCTAGCCTTCCTATCATCCCCTAAGAAGACATCACCACCATCGTATTTCTCATACTCGCAAAACCACTCTCTATGGGGAGTGAAGTGAAAGGGTGCACCTGAGTTAATCAACCATGCCTCATGATCTACATGTGTACTTGAAGAAGCCAAGTACACATCCCCACCTTCATTTGAGGCGGTTTTCATCTCTGCAAAAGGAGCATCATCAGACCCCTTTCCTTTATTAGGAGCTTTAGATTTAAAGTCCCTTTTGTAGTGCCCTTGCTTTCCGCATTTCCAACACACTACCTTTAGAGGTTTTTCTAGAGATTTAGATATCCCTCTAGATTTAGATCTCCCACTCGATGACTTATTTTTTTTTTTTTTTCTGTTCTAGTACCGTCCTCGTATAGACAAAGCATCACCATTCTGGTTCTCCATATTTTTCCGTCTCATCTCCTCCGTCAGCAAGGATGAGACTATTTCATCAAATTGCAAGGCAGTTGTATTGCTACCTATTGCAATAACCAGACTATCCCATGAATCTGGTAGAGAACACAAAAAAATGATGTAGTTATCTTCATTTGAAATTTTAATATCAATAGATAATAACTGACTTGCCACAGTATTAAATGTGTTCATATGCTCTGTCGTCGAGTCTCCATCTTTCATCCTTAGGTTATACAAATTTTTCTACAAGAACAATTTATTCACCAAATACTTAGATTGGTACAAAGTCCCTAACTTGTCCCATAAAGCCTTTGTCGTAGCTTCCCCTGATACATTCAACAATACTCAATCTGAGACACACAATCGTATTGTGCTCTTTGCCTTCCGATCCAACTTCTTCCATTCTTCATCAGACACTCCCATTGGCTTAGTACCCAGATCTACTGCGATCCACTAATCTTTATCCACCAACAAAGACTCCATCTTGATTTTCCACAACTCAAAACTCTCACCATTAAATTTCTCGATCTCTATCTTTCCACTGCTCGCCATCTTCTTTCACCACCAAAATCGATCTCACAGATCTCCCACTGAACAGGGTCTACCACAGTCCCGAGTAAAGCCCCTTAGCAATAAAGGCGTCCCCTTGAAGCCAAAACAACTCTGATACCAAATGTAGGTTTTAACCCTATACAGAAATTACCTCCATATGAATTCTAAAACAAAGAAAATAAATATTGTGAGAGCATAACACATAAAACACATATACACAGAGATTTCCCCTGGATCCCAAAATCAGGACTACCAACTTGATTTTTTCATTATGTTCCTTTCAATGTTAAAATACATATTTATACATGCTGAAGAATCCATTACCATGGACTGAAAACCATCACGTTCAAAACCATGTGCAAAAATCATGCACAAAACCATAGGTAGGTCCGTCCAACCTAATATAGGGTCCAAAAAACAAACTTTTCTGGGGTGCTGCCCTAGACCCCATAGAAGGGGGTTACCTGCACCCCTCAAACCCCCTATGACCCCCTCGCTATGCAATTGACACAACGAAGGGGGGGCTTTGCCCACCCTCTAATGCCCTGGTTAACTACGTGGGCTAGTTGTGGAAAGAAGATAACACAACCCAACATTCCACAAATTGAATCGCACCTCAGACAAAGATAACTACCCTATTCCATTTATGGAGTAGACATCGTAGATAGTGTTAGGGTCAAAGATGTTTTCTTTGTTAGATGGATATTCAGGTTACAACCAGGTTTTGGTTTTATACCCTGATAGACTTAAAAAAAACATTATGCACTAAGTGGGGCATGTTCACATTTAGAATAATTCCAATTGGGTTGGTTACTGCTGGTGTGACATTTCAACGCACCATGGACATTTCAACGCACCATCGACTCATAATGCTGAGTGTCATGGTATATCTTAACAATGTCATAGTGTTTTGCAAGAAGAGATTTGACCACTTGTGCCATTTGAGTAAAATTTGTGAGCGATGTCACAAATAAAGGATATCCCTTAATCCCAAAAAGATCATTCTCGCAGTGTCGAAGGGAAATATATTGGGCCACATAATCGCGCAGAGTGGGATTAAGGTATACCTAAAAAGGGTCAAAGCCATCATGTAGATTCCCTTTCAATTAAACATGAAATCTATGTAGTCCTTCCTGGGAAAGATTAATTTTCTCTGCAATTTTATCTCCGATTATGCTCAGATTGTCAAAACCATACAAGAGATGGTGAAGAAAGACGTGATACACAAATGGGATAAAAGGGAAAAGGACACATTTTCCCGTATTAATAAATCCATTGTGGAAGCACCCACTTTGTATAGATTAGGTTTCAACAAAGATTTTCTGCTTTACACCTTTGCTTGTGATACTTCTCTTGTTTCAATTCTTACTTAGAAAGATGATTAGAATAATGAGTAGTCAATATATTTCATGAGTGCGAGCCTTCCAGGACTGAAACTCAACAACCCCATCATTGATAAGTAGGCATATATAGTTTACAAAGTGGTGAAGCATTTCCAACCCTATCTTTTAAAGAACAATTACATTATCTTTAAACCGCACCCAATAGTTAGGTCAATGTTTGTTCAACAAGAGCTAGGTGAGAGAAGAGAAAATTGGATCGTTGGTTTACAAGAGTATGACTCAGAATTCAAGCTAGTTCATACAATTAAGGGTTATGGTCTTCGTCGACTAGTAGCAGAAGTAGTAGATGTGAAAGAAGAAGATCTGTGAGCATGAAATCAAAATCTAAAAGGTTGAGTGAGCTTCTCCCACTACCAATGCGAACTCTTGGTACACGAATGTGCATCGATATCTCGAGCATGACACTTTGTCATCTCACTTATTTGCATGGAAGAACAAGGAACTTAGGTTAAAACAATGATCTTATCAGTTGGTGCATGGGGTGCTTTTTAGGAAGCACCATAATGTATTTTTGCTAAGATACTTGGAAGTGCACAATTCAGAGAAATTATTGCGTGATTTCCATGACATACCAGCCAAGGGACACTTTGTGGGTAACAAAACTGCGTAGAAGGTTATGTGGGCTAGTTCCTATTGGTCCACATTATTCAAATATGCTCACACCTATGCTCACAAGTGTCCAGTCTATCAAAGGTGTGCCGATACATCCTCACTACCACATACCACTTTATGTGGTGGATAGAATAAGTTCCGCTCAAACAGGTGAAATATCATGAAGTCACCTTCTTCCTTAAGAAAAATATCATTTCCAGGTTCGACATTATGAATTCACTTATCTTTTACAATGAAACATATTTCTCGTCATTAAATTATATAATTTTGTATTGGAAAATGGAATTGTATTTAAACATTTATCAAAATACTACCCATAGGGAAATGGCCTTACTGAGTCTACAAATAAAAACCTCATGCATTATCAAGAAGACAATTTTATCTGAACAAAGGAATGTACACTCCACTTTGGTGAATTCTTTATGGGCCAACCAAGTCATGCCAAAACCTTCTTTGAACACCTCTCCTTAATTTCTAGTGTACGAAATAAAATCCATCCTACCCCCAAACATCTACTTTCCTTTCCTTAAAATTTCACAAGAATCTGAGGGCAAGTTGTGTGTATTGGTTCAGGGTAGGATAGACACTCTTCATAAGCTATAGGAAGAAAATAAAAAATCCAAAGAAATATTTTCACTACATTAGAGTCTTGTCAAGAGGTGGTTCAACAAGAAGTCTGTCGAGAAGAATGAATTCAGTGTGAGTGAGTTAGTCTTGAAGTGGGACAAAGGCCATGAGGACAAAGGCAAACACAATAAGTTCAAATCCTTTTGGATCAAACCATTCACTGTACATGAAAATATTGGCCAACACACATTTCATCTATAATCACTAGACGGGAAGATTGAATCTCTTCCTGGTAATGGCTAAGACTTAAAGCACTATTTTCAATCACGATTTGGGGATGTTCCCTTCCCTGTGTACATAGTTTCTTTTCTCGCTTGTTTTTTTATTTTATTTACATTTGTATAATTAAGCGTCATGTGTGAATGTTTTTTCTGACTTCCTTGTGTGAGGATGAATTGAAAAGAGCCTTTTGACACCACAACATTTGGCTAACTTTCATCCTCCTTTGTTTTGGGTCACATTTTTTGGTTAATGAAGTTCCAATGGAAAATACAATCCATCTGTAAGGAAATTTTTGGTCAAACCATGATCCTTATGTTTATTCTAGAAACTGTATTCCACAATTCATTCTTATGTTTATGTGATCTCATGCTTATCCAATCAATATTTGAGGAAAACGGGAAAAATTTAAATGAGAAAACCTAAATCACAGGTCTCTATATGTTTCTCTAAAGGAACAACCTCTCCTACTCTCAATAAGTTGGGATCCCTCTTCCACCAACAAAATGAATAAGTGTCGATGAAAGGCTTCCGACGCAAAGAGGTGAAGAAAGAAACTTCGTTGGGGTAGTGTCCAAGTTTTTTGGGAGCACAACAATGTTTTTGTTCTTGTAGTGACTCTGTTGCAGTATTGTCCAATCCTATTGGCAACGGAGCAACACTAGAGATGAAAAAACTATACTCTAAAGATCTAAAGCTCGTAAACTTCACAACCCTTTCCAATTCAAAAAATTGCGATATTGTTGAATATTGTGCTTGTGTTCAACCAAGAAAGGAACAAAAGAGACCATTTTTCTTCATAGGGTGAGTGGGGAACCAAAGTGATCTACATGATGAATCAATACTCCCTGAGGAACTGAGACCCTACACAAAAGTTGATCGAGATAAAGAAGCTCGAATTCCACTAGTGTGTCGCCAAGTGTTGTTGTTGCTACAAAACCCTCCAAAATTTTGGCTTGCATAAAATTTTGAAGCCTACCTTGGTCTTGCATGTTGCCATCGCAAACATTGAAGTCTATCCCATGTGTTTTCTTTAAGTGTTTTGGTCCCTTTTGCAAGAGAGTAAAAATGTCGCATTTTCGCATGTTGGTTGTCGCATAGTGTGTAGAATCTTGTTTTGGTGGTGTCAAGGGGTTATATTTGTGCAAGTGAGTTGACCTAACCATGTCAAAATATGTTGCACTCATTCCAAAAGTTCTAAGAATTGTCGCGCAAGTGTCATCATGACCATCGCAAAGTGTTCCTTTAGTGTTGCACTTGTCGTAAGTCATCACAGAGTTGTCTCATTGAGAGAAATATGTGGTTTATGTGTCATAAATGATCTATGTTGTTGTGTCATAATGTTTAAGTGTGGTCACAATCAATTCATGTCATTGATAACATCATTTCATTGACCCCATACCTAACCAATTTTCAAAAATTTCCCAGAAAATTAGACTCAATCGTCCTTCCCCAACTGCACACTACATAGTTCCAACCCTTAAGCTATAAACATGTCCCTTTCCACTGTGCAATGTGCATTAATTTCCTACCAGGACTGGACACAATGCAGTTCTAGTGCTCAATCCCAAACCTTAGCCCCCCATAATTGCACAATCTAGTCCTCCGACTTGGCCTTAACTGTACATTGCACAGTCTCTGAGCTGTGCAATTATGTAGTCACCCAACCTCCTTTTCCTCCCAGAACCATGCAATGGACTGAACCAGTGCCCAGTCCCCTTAGCCTGTAACACCAACCTCCTAGAATTTTCAATTTCCTTCCTCAGTCCAGCCTAGACTGCACATTACGTAGTCTCAAGTTCAATCTTCACCCCTAAGCTCTTGAACTACACAATTGTGCATTCACTGAGCCTCTCTTCCAGCGTAAAATTTGGTTATGTCTCAGTTAATATATCAAAATGTGCCATCTTAGACTATGGGACGTTTTATCGGACTGATGTCGTATGGTCATGAGTGAATTGTAGATGCAGGTACTCTATCATACCATGACAAGATAATGAAGAAGGAGATGGAGGAGGGAAACATGGTGAAAGACACTTGTGCGGCTAATTATGCAAGCTCATTGATCAAGAGAAGAAAAAAGGTACACTAGTTTATGACCATAGCTCAAGACTTGATATCATTGAAGACTCGTTACCTCTAATCCATAAGGAGGTGGATAGAAGAGCATCCTCAAAGAAGACATGTAGCAAGTAGCAAAAGAAGTGGCTTGACATTTCCATATCATCAAGCAGTCCATGTCAATAGTGTCATGTCATTTCATGTCATGAGTTGTCATATGCCACATCATCATTGTGGGTTATGTAATTATCTATTCAAAATGGATTGTAAAGTGGAAATCCAAAGGACACATTTAGAATATGAAGAGTCATGTAAATTCAAAAAGTCATATGAAGTAAAAGAGTCATGAGGGTAGTCAAAGAGTCACAAGGAAGGTGAAGCATCACCTCATTGTTTATATAGACTCCCTTATTGTATGAGCAAGGGAATTTTCACCTTGGTTCTTCTCACATAGCATTAGAGAGACAAGATTTCTCTTTTGGGAGAAAGGAGTGGTTCCAATCCTCCACTATTGGAGCTAGTTGTGTTCATTGTATACATGTGTCTTGCAACTTTTACTTAATATAAGAAGCCTCATGGCCAACACGTTATTCATGCATGAATTATGAATATTTGTAAGACTATTATGTGGATTCTTGTAATTCATGTTTGTTTTCATCTGTGCTAAAGTAGTTGAACTATTTTGGTTATTTTAGTACTTATAATATTGAGAATGTTTTGTAATGGTTAATATTGTTGTCACATCTTTGTGGACTGTTCTGTTGTATATTAGACATATATTTCTTTTTGATTTGTTGTATTGACTGTCGCATCTTTGTGGATTATTAGGGTGGACGTTAGATGGATCCTTCTTGGTTACTTGTATCTCTACTAGGATGTTACTATTACCTCTCCCTTAGAGGCTCACTTTATTTCTTCCTTCGCATTAGAAGAACCTTGAAACACTTGCCACCAAACACTCACCAGACACACTCACTTGCTTTTTGAAGGCACATGTGCATTCCTCTCTCATGTTAATAGTTAGAGCCAAGGTAAATCTTTAAGAAACCGACAATCGAGCCATATTTTGGATGAGGCTCCTATCCCAAACATTGTGAGGTCTAATTAGGAGCACATATCAGGGAGACACCTTGAATTTTGATGGGTCCAACACCGTCAACAGATTGGTATTTTTATCATATTAGTTATGTTTATGGAAATTCATAGATAGTTCTGGGCAATGGTATAAACGCTAACCTGAAAAAGTGGCATAGATCGCGCCACCACATGCATAGATATGAGGATTTTGGGTAACAACCACATGGAGACAGGCTTGTGGGTGTGGTTATAGCCTCTAAACCTCATAGAAGCTATGTTATGGGTGTGGTTAGGGAGTTAATCTTGTGAAAATGAGTTCCATATAAGGGATTGATCACCTAGGGTGTTTTTTAGTCTCTTGAGAGATCTATAGTCTCTGAAGGATGGTAGTAATATTTTGGTTTGTAGGCCCCACTTCCTTAACTAAAACTTGGAGGTCAACTCATATCACAGTGATACTTGACTCATATTTACCCTCGAGAGCTTGTAAAAGTGGGTAAATGTGGGAGGAAGCATTGCAAGCCACTTCCCTTGGTGTATTATTTAGACAAATTTAACAACCCGATACAATTGGATCATCTATTGGAAAGTATTCTCAATCTATGTGTCCATGAGCTGATCAATTATGGGATGTTCCATGAAATCATGGTTGAGCTATGTTGGTGTCGGTTTTTTGGCAATGTATGATGTTTCAAATAATGGTGGGAAGTATTGTTGAAGGTGATACACATTAAACATTGGATGCAAGCCAAGGAATGGGGTAACATCGGGATCGAAAGAATTGTCTCCCATAACCTTGGTAATGGTGTAAGGCATATCAGAGTGATCAAAGCTTTCGATGGGCTCAATCAAGACATTAATTCTTAAAATGCAAGTAAGTTTTTCGTCCACCTGAAACTTATGTGGCACCTACTACTATTCATGTCATTGTTTATACTTGGCATTGGCTTTATCCAAGATGTCATGACCCTGTTGGCGGGTGTTCTAGATTTTTTCAGTAGACCTAATTTATTTTCTATCCTCATTCCGTACATGTGTAGATTCTTCCTATTTATTGCCATGGGGCATGGCACCATTAATCATGCACAATGGTTGAAATCATAGAACCACTTGAAAGGGACTATAGCCAGTTGAGCTATCAATAGATCAGTTATAATTGTGCTACACATAGGGAAGGCTCTCATCCCAAGTTCATGGCTTCTTGAAGTTGTACATGCATAGTATGTGCACTATCATCATATTGATGACCTTTGTATCTCCATCAGTATGGGGATGGAATGCATTCGACTTGGTGAGATTGGTGTCTAATACTAACCAGATACTTGACCAGAATGTGCTTTGGAACATGCTATCCCAATCATATATAATGGTTTGTGAGACCTCAAAAGGTACCCACACTCATTCGAAGAAGAGTTTGGAAGTGTCCTCTACTGTGATATTCTTCTTGCAGGCTATCAATATATTTATCCTAGAAAATCTATCCATGACCACAAATACACAGTCATTGCCATGCTTGGTAGAAGGGATTCCATATAGATAGTTAATGGAGATGGATTCCTAGGGCTGGCTAGGAGTAGGCAGAGGAATGTATAGGATTTTATTCCTGATGGTTGGCTTTAAGATGACACAAGCAACATAGGATATGATATATTTTCAATATCTTGTCGAATTTTTAACCAATAAAAATACTTTTGTATCACTACCAAAATGAAGTGTCTTGCAACTCGACTATAGTGCACCTCCCAAATCATCTTGGCACACTCTCTTGAAGGAACATAAAGTTTTCCTCGGCAACATAATAATGCATCTTGGTGGCAGAAATCTAGTACTTTATTTCCATCCGCTATCATATGGTATGTGGTGGTGAAATCTAGATCATTTTTGTATAGTTGTGGCCATCCATAGGTCTTGTGACCACAAGAGTTGAGAACAATGGTTAGGGTCACAACTAGGCGGCGATTGTGGAAATTTGTAACATGATTGGTGTTACCCTTATATTTAATCTTCAAATGGTATTGTTGTAGATATATGGACTACTTCTAATGTTGATATTTTAGAAAATTCCATTGTGTCTGTATAAACTGAAGAGGTTGGTGATCTATGTAGATGACCATCTCCTTCCCCATAATGTAATGTTTCCATTATTGGAAAGCTTACATGATAGAATACATCTCTTTATCATAGGTGGGGAATTTTCCGAATTGTATCGGAACGTGTCTCACTATGATAGGCCACCAAATGCCCTTGCTGGGTGAGAACTACATCAATAACATAGTCAGAGATGTTTGTCTCAATTTCAAATGGTTGTTTTAGGTTTATAAATGTGAGTATTGGTGCAAGGGAAAGATGATGATTCAGCTCAATCAACACCCTCTATTGGGACTCTGACTAGGAAAATTTTTCTTTCACTCCACCATTCGTAACTAAACTCAAAGGGTAAGTGATATGGGAGAATCCCAACACAAACATCTAATAAAAATTGGCAAGGCCCAAAAGATATGAATCATTGTTAGAGTGTTCAGGGTTAGCCAATCCCAAATGACTTGGATCTTAGCCAGATCCACATGCACACCTTTCTCATCAATGATTTAATCCCAATATTGGAGTTGGCTCATGCAAAAGGTCCATTTATCCAAGTTGGCATATTTTTTGTGCTACCGTGGGGTTTGAAGGACCTATTGAATGTGTTTCAAGTGCTCTTGCCAACGCTTGTTGAAGACGAGGATGTTGTCTAGATATACAACCATGAATGAGTTGGTGAAGGGTTGTAAGATTCTTTCCATTAGTCTCATAAAAGTTTCAAGGGAATTTTTCAACCCTAAAGGCATGACAAACCACTCAACAAGGCCCTCCTTGGATTTGAAGATGGTCTTCCATACATATATGGGTTCTATTGGAACATGGTGGTAGCCAGAATTTAAATCAATATCTCTCAAGTACTAGGCCCCCTTGAGTTGGTCAAGAAGGTCACCAATCCATGGGATTGGATACCTTCTCTTGGAAATGATTTTGTTTAGTACCTGATAATTAATGCAGATTCTCCAAGTCCCATCCTTCTTCTATACAAGTAAAATCAAGCTCCCATAAAGTGAGTAACTTGGTCGGATGCGCCATTTTTACAGCAACTCCTAGATTTACCGCTCAATTTCTTCATTTTACCAAATAGATTAGTGGTATATTGGCCCATTAGGTAGAGTTGCTATGGGAGTAAGATCGATCTAATGCTTTACCTGACAGTGAAAACGTACCCTTATGGGTTAGGAGAATATTTCCTTGTATTCCTCCATGACCTTATCCACTTTCTTCTACTGTGTGGAGTAGTTGTTATCGGGGGGCATGGATGTGGCCATGATATTCCTCTTATTTTGAGAGTGAATTAGAAACAAAATAATTTTCCTAGTATGGAAGATGATCTTACTACATTTCTTAGAAGAGATCATAGAGATGGCGGTAGGGGGGGCTACCTCTCTTAACATGTGTAACTTACTATCCAAAGTAATAATAACAATGTGAGACATGGATTCATGCACAACATGGTGCTTCCACAATTATGGTTGGTCTAATAACACATCATAGACTTGAGGAGGAGAAACATCACACAATACCTGATCTGTGAAGGCCTTAATGCTATAAGGAAAGCGACATTGCTGGTTGATGAAAATATATTGTCTTTGGTGGAGCCACCTAATGGTGTAGGTATGTAGGTGTGGTGTGGTCTGTAGGACCAACCATTTAATGACCTCTGTGGAGATGAGCTTCTTTTGGCTCCAACTATCGACAATGAACCATAATAGATACCCCTTCAACCACATATGTGAGTGGAAGAGACACTCCACTTCTTTGGACCTCCAGGCTCACTATTCTAGACCTTGGTGGTGGAAATGGTGACACTAGGCTCTACATCGATAATATGATTATCTTTTTTGTTCCCCTTATCGAGTTATGACTCAAATTTAGAAAATGAATTTGAATATTAAGCCTTCATCTCGGTCACTAGTGACTTCTTGACACAAGTGTTGTGAGTGGGGCTCTTGCAGAACTCACACCATTTTACTATGTCCTTCTTCATCTTCATGGTGCTATTATTTGCTTGTGGCTTCGATGGGTTGTCCTAGGTCACCCCATCTTAACTTGGTCCTTTTTTTATGGTTTGGGTGTGCCTTTACCCTGCTTTAGATTTCCAAATTCAAAGTCTCACTTCTTATGTTTAAATTTTTGCTCGACCTTGACATCATACCAGTATGCAGCACTAAGTGAGGAGATGTTAAGGAATTCCATCTTGTCTTGGATGTACTTATGTAAACAAACATGATACTTGATCACTAGTGCCACTCGGAATCCTTGATATCCAAATTTGTGCGAAGGGCATGAAAATTGTTTGTGAGCTCCAACACATCTTGGTCCCTTCCCTGCCGTAGTGTGGTCCATCTTATGTACTTATCTTCATAGCTCCCGTCAGGGTAATATTTCTCCTTGATGACATCTCAAAAATAATTCCAAATGGGTGCATTTGAAAAAAATAGGTTTCCTTCTTGTCCCTTTGTTCATATTAGGTTTCCCACCAGCCCTTGACATGTGGGGTAGCATTGGGGAGTGAAAAAGTAATATTTTCCCTATTGGAAAAACTATGAACCAAAAAATATCCTTCTAATAGATTTAACCATTTATCTACAACATTTGCATCTATTTGTTCTTAAAATATAGGAATGTCAAAGTTAACATTTACCTTGAAGGGAATGGCACCTCCAAGGTGGCTTCTGGATGAATATGCTTCACCCATTGATATTTGTCAAAGGATATGGTATAAGTTATCCATTATCTCATTCCTTTGTCGCTCAAGGACTTCTTCGAACAATATTTTGAAAGGATCTCCTTCTCCATCGTCTTTATTTTCTTCCACCATGGGAGGCCATCGAGGTTAGTGGGGTCAATCTTGCAAGGGTTCATTCAGATCAAGTCCTAACTTGTTATACCATGACCTTGCTGGGCACATGCACAAAAAAAATAGAGAAACAAAAAATTGATCTGATACCACTAATCTAGATTTATGCAGGAATGTAATGAAATATAGACTTAAATAGAGAAATAGTAAATGGCTCTAATACCAATGATCCAAATCTATGCAAGAATGAAACGAAATATAGATTTAAATATAAACATAGTAGTATAAAGAAAACTAAACTTCAATTCTTTAATAACAAATACTCAAATTGTTTACATGTAAAATGGAAATAAACTGTCTTGGGTGATGGTAACTTATATATGAGAAGAGATGTGATAGCTACATGCCTTACGAAATGTGTTACAATGAGTCTATGATGCCTTTTTATTATTGAGAAATAATGGAAAACCCTAAACATCCAAAAATATAACCCTAGGAAATGAAGCACCAAAAGTTTGTGAGACTCATTGGGATTAGTTGGAACACCAACTTCCTGAGGTCATAATGCAGCCATATGATCTTTGTTTGGAACGCATAATACGTCGTTAGAAATATCTATATGAGGAAAACAATTTTTCTTGAAAATCCTCTTCACATTTGCTATAGGCTTGGTGCGTTTTTAAAAAATGTCATTTAGGGCTTCAAAATGGGTCTGAAAGATCAAGACCTAAAAAACTGCCAAAAATTGAAAGTTTTGATAGGACTAAAGAAAATAAAAGGAAACAATATTGGGGTTCAAGTGGAATACGTAGTTGGCCCCTAATATCCACCTGGATCACAAACCTGCAAAGTAGAGTGGGCATTGGGAAACACAGTGACATGGTTCTCAGAGGTTATACCAGGTGGTCAAATGGGTAGGGGTTACACTAGCAGACAATGGCTTCACAATTGTTTACACTATATAAAAAAAACAACAAAGTGAGAGGAGGTCACGAGGTTTGAACCCCCGACAAAATTACAACCAACAACTTAACATAGTTAGGGGGCACTGTTGAGCCAATGTCCCTTCATTGGAACCTCTGATCGCCAATATATATATATATATATATATATATATATATATATATATAATATATATATATATATATATATTCCATAACATTGTCGCAGACATGGGGGAGAGACTAGCAGAACAATGCATAGAGGGAGGTGGAACTTGTGTGTCAGGAACCAGGAGCTGACGACAGAACCTTGTGTGCTAGGAACCAAGATTTAGAGTTATAAGAGGGTAAATTCCACGAGTATTCCTATGAAGGAATTTGTTGTGGAATCTTTTAGATTCTCTAAGGGGCCAAAGGTGAAGGTGACATAATATAGTTAAATTTATACTCAAAATTTTCATAATTTTGGTAGGGGTTCATTGGTGCATTTTGTTTCTAGATCTAAGTAGCCCATTTTAAGGTCACCCCCGGGTTAGAGTTATAATGATATATTTTTCCATGTACTCATTTTAATTTTGGTGAGATGAATGAAATGGCCTCTCCACTATTGAAGCAGGGCTTAGAGACATATTCCACACTGGACAAACTCTATTATCAAAATTATATGTTCATTTTCTTTATGGTCTCCTTTATGTTTTCTCTTCTTTAAGTGTTTTCATATATGGTTTTAAATTCTATTTTCATGCAATTTTGAAAACATCAATGAAGAAAATATCAAGAATCATGTTTGGTATCAGAGTAGTCTTCTTGTTGATGAATTGTGAGTGTGAATGATAATGAGGGTTGAGCTTGAAAATGTTGAAGGAAAAATTAATACTTTTGACCCAAAGATTAGATGTGCAACTTGAAAAAGGAAAATGGGAGATGATGACACCCATACCGATAATGAGAAATATTTTTGTAAAGCTTTGTACACAATGGAAAACAAGGTAGACAAATTGTTTGCATATTATGAGAAGAAATTGTCAATGGAGGAAAAGAAGAGGGAAGAGAAAGTAAATGATCATGCTTCAGTAAATCAGGAAATGGAGGAAAACGTCCTAAACATCCATCTCCATCTTCGAGTGAATGTTCTACTTCTTCATTTTCTTCTCATTAATCTTGTAGACAACATAAAAATGTTTCTAAAAGCCTTTTTTAAATTGGATGTAAAGTCTGATTTTCCCATTTTTAACGGAGAATGTAATGAAGAAAATCTAAATAATTGGATCAATGGATTGAAGTGTATTGTCGTATATAACATATCGAAGAAGATGAGGCCAAGGTCTAGTTAGCATCTCTTTGACTGGGAGGCACTTCTCTCATACAGTGGGAGAGAAAACTTCAGAAAGGTATCAAACATTTGGGTAAACTCCTTTCCTCCTAGCCTAAATTTGTTTCTGCATTAAGAGATAAATTTTATCCATTGGGATATCAACAAAATGCCATGACGGAATGGAAATATTTAAGACAAGGAAAAGGCCAAAATGTTCCAAGTTTCATAGAGTAATTTAGGAAGCAATAATTAGCATTGTTCATTCCTTCACATTCACCCAAGATTGTGATGATATTGTTTCTTTACATAGTTATCTTTGAAATTCTTTGTTATTGTTTCAACCCATTGCTATTGATGTGACTAGTGTGGAAGCTATCCATCTTGAAAGAAGGGGTAAAAGTGACAAGGAAGTTCATCCAAATAAGTCATCATCCAAACCTAAAAGCAAAAAATTCAAAGGAAAAGGAAAGGGAAAGGACAAGAAGACAACTACAACTAAGAATGAAGAAGGGCAACCAACTTGCACATATTGCAAGAAAGAAGGGCACAATAAAGAGCATTGTTGGTAGTTGCATCTAGAATTGAAACCAAAGAAATATGGTGGAAAAGGAAGTAGAAGACACTCGTAATTGTGTAATAATACCTTGGATCCAATTCCTGTGGCAAGACACAAATTACATTTGTGGGAATCCAAGGTAACAACTCTCTTCATGTTATTTCAAGCTCTGAAACTCATGCTAGTTCAAGTTCTACAAATGTATCTCATGTTGATGAAAAAAAGAGGAGTGAGCTGTTATATATTATGGTAGTGTCCAAACATACCAGAATAGAAGCATTATTTGATATGGGTTCTCAATTAAATTTAATTTCAGAATCAATTGTTAAAAAGTTTGGAATTGAAACCAAGCCTCATTCAAAACCCTACCCTCTTGGTTGGGTATGTGGCAATGCAAAACTCCATGCAACCAAGCATTGTAGGGTTACGTTTGTCTTTGCATCAAAACTGGAAGATGAGGTCGATTTGGATGTTTTCCCATTGGATATATGTGGCATGGTTTTAGGAAGTCCATATTTGTATGACAGAAAAACAGTCTTCCTTTGACATGAGAATAAATACCATCTCATCAAGAATGGGGTGGAGTATATTGTTAGAGCTCATTGTATGAATATCAATGCAAACCTTGTTAGTGTAGGATAAATGTGAAGGCTCATTCACTCTAGCAAAAAATGAATGCTCATGGTTGTAAGGGTAAAAGATGTTGAATAAGCTGATGCTTTGTAGGGTTGTTATTGCTCTCAAAATAAATAATTGTATGATGTTGTTTCTAATTATGGTGATATTTTTTTGGAACCAGATGGGTTACCTCCTACAAGGGATACCCAACATGAAATTCATCTTCAACAAGATGATCCTTTTCTAAATGTGGGCATGTGTAGGCTTTCAGTTATTGAAATGGAAGATATCAAGAAGCAGGTGCAAGACTTGTTAAACCAAGGAGCCATCAGACCTAGATCTTCTTTGTGTGATTCACCCAATGTGTTGGTGCCAAAGAAGGATGGCACATAGAGGATGTGTGTGGATTATCTGGAACTCAACAAGATCAAGTGTGTGGATAAAATAAATAATTTACTTAATTAGTTGAAAGATGTTCTTTATTTCACTAAGTTTAATTTGCACAATGGCTACCACCAAATTAAGATTGCAGAGCATGATGTGTGGAAAACTACATTTAAGACCAAGTAGGGTTTGTTCAAGTGGTTGGTAATTCCATTTGGGATTTGCAATTCCCTAGCTACATTTATGAGGGTGATGAATGATGTATTTAAACTTTTTCTAAATGATCTTGTGTTTGTGTATGTTGATGGTATAGTTGTAATAGAAATTGGTATGATCATGTAAAACATGTCAAAAGAGTTCTTGTTATCTAGCAAAAGGAGAAATTGTATGTAAAAATTTCCAAATGTGAATTTGGAGAAACTTATTTGGTTTATTTATGTCATATTGTTAGAGGAGGTCAATTGAAAATTGATAATTCAAAAGTTGATGTAATTGACCTAAGCCTACCAATGTAATAGAAGTAACAAGATTTTTGGGTGCGGTACAATTTGGAGGAGGCTCATTGCCATGTTCTCCATCATAACATCTCTTTTGCATGCCTTAACTAGTGTGAAGTAGAATTTTAAGTGGGGAGGAAAGAAACATAATGTTTGACACCCTAAAGGAAAGGATTAATATTGCACCAGTACTAGACTTGACTGACCTTTAGCAACCATCGAAGATTGAGACAGATGCCAGTGGTTACACCATGCGTAAAGTGTTGATGTGGTAGCATAAACCAGAATGTCAGCTTTCAAATAATTTCTCTCGAGCTATTATGAACTATCCTACTTATAACAAGGGTTTGTATGCATTGGTGCAAAGCATCAATAAATAGAAACATTACTTGATTGGGAAGGAAAGTATTATATAGACCACCATCCTTTACAGTATCTCCAACAACAAAAAATTCACAACAAGCTCATCATTTCAGGTGGATGGGATTCTTCCAACAATTTCACTTGGTAATCAAGTACGAAAAGGGAACAAGTAACAAAATAGTATATATGATCTCTAGACCTCCTATTTCTGCATATGTTATTTTTAAATATACCTCTTTATCTCATGAAATATATTTTGAGTAATATGTTGTTGATGAATATATGAAAGAAATTTATGAGAAAATAACCCATGGATCATAGGTACACAACTACCATTTGTAGGGAAAACCATTGTACCACCTTGGAAAAATATGTATTCCTATAAATGAAAGAGTCCATGTAATACGATATGCTCATACTTCTCTTGTGTCTGGTCATTTTGGTGTAAGAAAGACTATTTATCACTTCCATAGGCTTTTCTGTTGGCCTTGTATGAAAGGAATTCCAACAAAATATGTAAAGGGGCATGCGATATGCTCTATTTGTAAGCAACCTTATAAAAAATTGGGGTTGTACATGCCACTCCCTATTCCCTCACATCCTTGGGAGAGTGTCTCCATGGACTTTGTAGGATGGTTTCCTTTGTTAAGAAAGGGTCATGAATTTTTTCATATCATGGTGGTAGGTTTAGTAAGATGTGTATCTTAATGCCATGTAAAAAGTAGATTATTGATGAGCAACTGCTCAAGTCTTCTTTCAACATGTATGGGCCCATTTTGGGTTGCCCACATCCATTGTATCTGAATGAGACTCTTGATTCCTTGGAGTGTTTTGGACAAGCTTGTGGAATATGATGGACACCAATCTAAAGTGGAGCATGAAATTCCATCCATAAATAGACAGAAAGATAGAGTTTGTCAACAAAATCATGGTTCACTTGCTTCGAGACTATTGTAGCAAACATACCAAGTTGTGGGATGGGTAGATACATTATGTGAAAATCCATACAACAGGGTCGTGCACTCATCTACTCAGATCTCACCATTCGCTACTTGCTTGGGAACCTACCAAAATATACCTTAGATTTAGTATTTCGGAAGGATGAGGACTCTGGCGAATGAAGTGATGAAGACAAATAATGCAAGTTCATTTAGAAGATCCAAATGATTCATCAGGTTGGAAACATGGTATGTCTACATAATAGAAAGGGTGGGATGAAGGGAGAAGGCAAGAGATTGTGACTAATAAGATATGTTCCTTTCACCATCTTGGGGAATATTGGTAACAATACTTATCACCTTAATCTTCTAGCATATATGAAAATGTATTATGTGGTTAATATTGAAAAATTGAAACTCTACAAACTACCTATGATCATGGATCCATAGGAGAGTGGACAAGTACCTTCAATGGATGATTTGAGTACTTGGAAAATCTACCTGAAGACATCATTGTAGATAGGAGGACTAGGAATTCATGATGGGGATACATAGAGTACCTTTGAGTGGGTTTCAAGGGAATGTATCCTAATAAGGCACGATATATTGAAAAGTACAAAGTGAGGGAGAGATTACCTCACCTTCCAGTTGATTGATAAGGATTTTGGAGTCGCAACTACTTCTCAGTGAGGAGGAATTATCCAAGAGGATCCTTTTGGACACCTAATTTAGTAAGGGATGGTGTGGATTGTGAACAATCACCAGAACCTAAGAGACCACTTGGTATATGAAGACAAAGGGTCATAAGGAAATGTATAAATATGTAAATGTTGTTAATAAAATGAAATCCCACACTTATCTTATCTCTCATCCATTCTATGAGTGTGTTTAACATGGTATCAAAGTAGGCATTCTCCTTCCATGCTCCAATTTGAGCCACTAGTTTTATGGCCTCTCTGTGCATTTCAATTCTACCATCCTGAGCTTGTCATAACATAGTTTTGATACCTCACTTTGAACATGTCTATAATATCTTCCATCCACTCAAGTTTTTTGCTTTTCAGTCGCATTTAATAACTCCCACACTTTGGCCTATCATCCCTGGCACTCATGAAAGTTTGTTGGTATACTTGGGTGTTATTTTTCCATGATTTTCTACCTTTTCTAATGCTTTAATGACTGATCATAACTATCATTGAGCTTGTCGTTATCAACCTCCATTCCTTATTTCTCTTCACTTTCAAGAATTTTTTGGCATTTTTTCGCTCTTCCTGACACCTTTGGCTTGGTAAAAACAAGCCCTATGTACCCCTATATCTCTTACTATACTAACTGTGCCCATTATATTATTAGAAGGTTAGCACATCCAACATTACCCACAAATTATTGCATCATCATGGTTATAACATTTCTCTTCTGTCATTGTAGCATCCAGATCTTAGGTGATTTTCCTTCCAGTAGCACCTGAGGTAGTCACTAGCTGCCAGATAAGCTTGTGCATGTGTTGTAGCGGCTACAACCACCCTCCAAAAAAATTCTTTAGCTTCATTTTGGAGCCTCCCTACCAACCTTTAACAACAATATGTCTTGCTTCATCAAGTACACAAGCTCCAGTGTTTTCCTTGTAGAAAGGTAGCCTATCTATCAGATATTGATGCATCCCCCTCACAGGT
Organism: Pinus taeda; assembly: GCA_000404065.3. Lineage (NCBI taxonomy): Eukaryota > Viridiplantae > Streptophyta > Pinopsida > Pinales > Pinaceae > Pinus > Pinus taeda. The sequence continues at coordinate 9,772 of APFE031102904.1, read as the reverse complement.
TGTTTCTCTGGACTTGGTCCAACTACAAGCTAAGCAGCTCCTTCAAGAAATTGTGAAATTTTGGAGGGAAACCAACCTTCCCTCTAGAAATTCTGCAATTATGTCTGGCAGCCTGCTCTGCTCCAGAATTGTGTAATTCTACTAGTCAAGCTTCATCCAAAAAATAACGCAATTCCTCCTAGTAGAGTTGCTGAGCCCAAGAATTGTGCAATCATGGGTAGAAGTCAGCTGCTCTACCTAGAAATTACGCAATTCTCCTAGGCAGTCAAGTCATCTTCCTTCCATAAATGCACATTTTCTCCCAACAGTTGAGTAGCCTCTTGCATGTGCAATTGAGTTGACTAGTTCCCTTTGGACCGAGCAAAATTGATTTGCATGCATTGGCTGCTTCTTCCAAGGAAGTATGCAAAGGAATCCCTTGATTCAGAGATCTACTTTTAGCAGCAAGAGGTTGCATGCAAGGATCATTTCGAAAACATCCCACCAAGTATGGCTCTCCCTAGATTTGTGACATGCGCATCACATCTTCAATTTTATCAAAACTCATGAACTAGACACTTCAAAGATCATTCCTCACATCAAACTTGTAGTTCTTACATCCCACATCACATCTTGGAGTTGTCGACACATTCAGCTCAGTTGTTTTGGGGTAAAACTGCCTTCCATGTCTCGTGTTTCATTTTTTGGCGCTTTTTGTGTTTCGCTTCATATGAATGTTTTCTGCTTGATTTAAGTGAGTGCTCGCTATCATTTTGACACATACTAGCTTGTATTAGCACCGTTTCAGTGTTCTTTAACATCTCATTGTTGTCACATGCATGAAACTATTTTTCACGAATAATCATTGATTCGACGACTCGCTTGACCCACATGCATGTTGTTCTATTTTCTTAATCTATCATTCACCGTTTGAATGAATGATCATTCACTTATTCTTACACTTAGTATCACCATGCATTCACATTCACATTCACTTTCAGTTGCCTATCGGTGGGTCTGGGCAGCCTTGTCCCAGACTCTGCCTCACTAAGACAACATTGCGCAATCCTGAAATGGAAGGCTCTATCTTCCTCTCAGGAAATGCACATTTCTTCCTAGTGACTGTGCTCCAATATTGCATTGTGCAATTCTGAGGGACAGTGACTACTATTCTAGAAAATTGCACAATGCAGTAACTGGGCATGCAACCATTGCTAGCTGAGATTGCGCATTACACAATTCCAGCAATCAGCAGCCAAGCTAGACTATGCATTGCATAGTTCCAGCAGTCAGTCAGCCTCCTGAAAGCCCGAACTATGCCTTGCACAGTCTTGGCAGTCAATCTCCCAACCTCCCAGCTGAAATTGCACAACCTTCATGATCAATCACATAGGTATGTTGCAAGTCAATTCTCAAGTTCATTTTGGTTTTCAACTAACATATTTCTTTCCATGAGTATTTCCATGTCTCCAGGAATCACAGGTGTTCATCTTACTCTCAACAGCATAGGTACAATGATTTTTAGGAGATAAAATTCGAAGACACCGTTCAGAGCACACTTGGGGATGTAGTCGATCAAGTGTCTATGAACTTGCCTAACCATGATGACATCAAGTTGTTCTTAGACAAGGACATTGAGATATGACAGCAAAAGCATCACAACAAGTAGCACCATGAACAATAGATGAAGGAAGCATACCAGATGCAACGAATGCAAGAGGAAGGTTGTTGACAACACAAAGGCGGAACAAAGTTGCAAGCTCAAGAAAATCTACTTCTGGTGAAAGCAACTTTAGAGACTCAGGCTATGAGGTGACGACACGACATGAAGATCACACGAAGGAAGAGAACGGAACAGAGAAGTAGTTGCATGTGCTCAAGGAGCAACTCAAGGAAGAATAAGAGCTGCACAGACAAGAGAATGAGTTGCAGTAGGAAAAGGTATAGCAAGGGGCACAACATGCATAGATGGATGAAACTACGCTCATACAAGTTATAGATTCATCACAATAGCTAGCATGGGGCAGACATGGTGAGTGGTGTTGTTGATCGCATGCAAGGGAATTCAGCAACATGCATGTCATTGGGCACACACATGCAATCTAACCCATCTGGCACACTCACCGAGGCAAAGACAAGAAGCAAGTCTGACTGGATCTGAACATGTAGTTGACATGTCGATGCACATGACCACCAGTGCACACTCGAAGATCAGCATGGACACTATGCATCAAAGGTGTTGTCGGTTTGGTCGCACCCAAGAAGACCATGCACACGCTAGCAGACGAGTTGGATGGAGGAGCCATACCAATGCACCCAGATGCAACAAAGGCAAGAGTTCGCTTCAGCAAGATGTAACCATGGAGCGCATTCACACCATCACAATTGACCAAGCTTGGCATCAACTCACCACCTTTGACCATCACAAGCATGTCAAAGAGTTGGTCTCAACACAATGGTCTGATTGTCAGTTATGTCTTGCATGGCTTCCTCAAGCCAATTTGTCTCACATGGGCACATGTGCATTGTGATGTAATGTCTTTTCACGTGGAAGTTCAAGTGTCGATAGTTGAATGTAACAATCATAGAGTAGTTGAAGAGTCATGAGGATAGATGAACAATCTCAAAGGGGAATGTCAAGGGTCACCCCACCCTTTGCTATAAATAGTACCTCATAGTTCATTATATAGGCTTTTGGTCAGCCAAGCTTCTGATAGGACTATCTTAGAGAAAGCTTGGACAATATTGTAATGAGACTTAGCTTCTCCACTGCGTAGAGCTAGTACATCTCTTTGGAGGAGCAGGCGATTGTGGCTGTAACATTCCACTGTTAGAACTAGTGGTTGGACATGGATGTATTTTACGATTGGAACTTACACTTCTTAATATAACAAGAGACGACAAGTTTCATGCATATGTTGTATTGTATTCTATGCTATCTAGCTTACTCTAAATGATATATGTATTTGTTTACTTACACATGCATGTATATATTTCTGTGTATGTATGTATGTATGAGTATTTTTGAAATGTGTTGCTGGTTTAATCATCATTTGGATTGATAGCTAACTTTCCTTCCATCTTGTGATGCATGTTTACTCGTGTGTTCCCTTCTTAACTTCGTGCTATCAAAATTCTCAAGGGGGTGCACTCATCTCAATCCCCATGTGTTAGAACCTCTCATGCACCTTCCTTGGCTCATTGCAACCGTCACACCCTTGCTACGAATAGAGTGATCTTACTCGCCTCTGTGAAAAATCGCAGTCAAGGCATTATCGTATGACCCACTGCTGGGACTCCTACACGAAAAGGTCTAAGGTCTAATTGGGACTTCTTATCGGGGAGATCCCCTAACATGTTGATGGGTCAAGCACTGTCAACATTTCTGGCACTAGAAGGAGGGCTAGATGACAAGTTGTGTCCTCTCATCCTATTTTGAACCTTTGCATATCTATCATGGATTCTTGCACACTTCTCCCTCTACGATGTATTTTGAATCACGAAGATGTCACCATCATGAGGGAGTTCTTTGATCTCTTGTCCACTTACACATATGAAGGTGAAGGCGAAGTGGCTTGGCCTAAGTTCTTACATGACTTTCTTTCCATGCTTCATGAGGAAGATGGATGTTTTGACGAATAGACCAACTTGTTGCTTGCATACAAACTTCACGAACCTCCACATAAATGGCTATGCAACCTACCGAATGACAACGTGCACTCACTTGAGAACTTCTTTGATCTCATTGAAGACACTTTCTATCATTTTGATTGAGACCATCTTGACAAAATACTGTTACAACAATGGAAATCTCCCATGAATTAACTATGGATTTTTGGCAGTGCTTCCATGAGTTGTAGTTTCAAGCTCCGAAGAGCCAAATGAAATGTTTCTATATTTGGGACTAATTGTAGTACTCCGTTAAGAAATCTGGTCATCCCAAGATGAAATTTGAAATCAATCCTCACTCAACATTCTTCAGTGATGGAGCTGCGCAATCACAGATGGAGGCAGCCACTATCACAAGTGACTCTCCACCATCCCCTCATCAAACAACTCCACCAACACAGGGTGATGTTGAAGATCATGCTCACACACCTGTTCAGCTATCACATCCTCCCAACATCACTTCACTTAATTTTCACGTAGATTTGATTGTGAGTCCATCGAGTTTTCATATGCATTTTGTTCCACAACCTCCGTCTTCGCACTCGGTTGTTCCTCCAAATGATATTGTCTTGTGTTCTTCCATTCTAGACTCTACACCTGTTTTGAATGAGGAACAAGCCACTGACGAAGTTGGTGTTGCGCAACCAACATGCACTATCATTCATGAAGAGTATGACTGAGAGCTTGAGCACCTATACTCGGGAAAGGATGACTCCCTTCCGTTTGAGCCTCATCCATTCTTTTCTGACATCTTTAGTGAACCTGACATTCATAATTTCACATGTTTATCTTCATCCATGGATGCACCCATTATTGATCACTCGCAGGACACACTAGATGTTAGTCCTTCATCCGACAATGGAGAGGATAAGTTATTTATTGAAAATCCACTTGATTTTTCATCTGCCTTTTCCAAAAAAACGGAGGATTAATTTTTCTACTTCTCATCTAACCCTCTGTTTGATTCATCAGATCATGAGGACGCAAATGAAATCATTAAGTTTTCTAATCATGGCTGTCGTGATCCATTAACTCAAAAATTTGATCAAGATCATGTTTCTATAGCAATTGATTTTTCGAAAGCCACCAATTTATGATGATCTATCTGGCGATGAAGTTGAAACACCCAAGACTGTCAAGGAACTTCAACTCAAGTTGATTGTTATGTCAGGCCCTTGCTCTCTTGAGGTTAGTTTCACCTTCGATAAGGAAATTGTTCAATCCCCCAAGGCTCATCATCACTCATTAGTGTGCATTGAATATCAATCTCACACACAGTTCATGCTTCCTTTGCTTGAGCTGCACGATCCCATCGATCATGCATTGGAGGAATCTTAAATTGCAAGCACGCGTGCATGGCGCAAGTTGTCTTTCTTTCATTCATTTCCTTGAATGTCATAGTCAAGGGTGTGAATATTCTTCAAAGTTGCACATAGTGTCACACAACACCATGAAAAGTCCACTGACTGCTTGTCACGTACTTGCACTCACTTATGTCCCTTGGATGCTTTTAAACATGAGGTGTGTTTGTATTCATTGTTATATATTTCTTGCTTATTGGTATGCACAACTGGGTTGCTCACAGACCAAGCCTTCACCAACATCGGTCAACCAATGTGTCGGTGGCTGCATTGGAAAAATCACTTCATGTGATCAGGCCCATGCACCATTAGTTTAGGAGTAGTAGTGTTTGCTTCAGTTGGTTTTCTTGCATTCTTGTTTGATTACTTGTTTTGTTTATTTGTTTGTCTACTAGCTTGTTTGTTTACTCAGTTTGCTTTCACATTTTCTTCTGCTTCTGCTTTGCTTTGTGGTTTGTTTGCTTGTTTTGTTCATAGGTTAGTTTCGCATGAAACCATGTATGACTCTTGAAACAAGCTGGGTAAAGTACAAGATGCCTTGTACAATTATCACTACTTGGTTATTTTCATCCTCCCTTTGTATGAAGAACTTGTTATCTTTAGTCCATGATATGTCAAAGGAAAATACATACTGTTCAAGGTGAACCTTGGTGAAAACACAATGCCTGCATGCTAACTAGTGTCACCTATTCTAGTCGGTTGTTTTTGGGTTAACCATTGTCGGCTCAATCAAGTAGAGTAAGGTGAGGGGGAAAACCTTAACAAGAACATTAGAGGTATATAATAAACTACTTCTCTGAAGGAAAAACCTCTTCTTCTCTCAATAAGTCGAGATCCCTCTTCCGCCTATGAAATGAATAAGTTATATGTAGAGTTGTAAAATGAAAATGAAAAAAAAATGAAAGTGAAAATTTTCAAAATGAAAAATAAATAAGGCGAAAGAAGAGAAAGGATTCCTGCATAGAGAGGTGAACTCCACCAGGGTACTGACCAGGCTCATTGGAAGCAGATCAATGTTTGTGTTCCTGCATGACTCCGTTAGGGTACTGTCCAAGCTTGTTGGTAGCAGAGCAACACCATAGATAAAACTAAGACTCTAACAACTATATTTCTTGTGCACAATATACCCCTCAACCCCAATCGAAACAAATGTTTTTCCTTGGCTTGGAATACGTGACAATCGACCAAGATTTTAGAAGATGCTATATCTTACAATCAGGCTAGTGTGAAACCAAGACAAACTAATAACTGAACAATACTTCTAGAGGTGTTAGACTTGTTTGTCACGAACAAGGTCCATTCATAGAGTTGGAGTTCTACCAGTGTGTCACCAAGTGTTGTAGAGGCTACATCCAACCTCCAAAATTTTTCATTAGCTTCGCTTTTTAGCCTCCATACTAACCTTTCACAACAACATGTCTTGCTTCGTCAAGTACACAAGCTCTAGTGTTTTCCTTACAGAAAGGTAGCCTGTCTATCAGAGCTTGATGCATTCCCCTCACAGGTTGTTTCTCCAGACTTGGTCCAGGTGCAAGCTGAGCATATCCTTCAAGAAATTACACAATTTTGGAGTGAAACCAACCTTTGCTCTAGAAATTGCGTAATTTTTTCTGGAAGCTTGATGCGCTTGAGAATTGTGCAATTCTTCCAATCAAGCTTCATGCAGAAAATTGCACAATTCCTCCCAGCAGGGCTACTGAGCCTAGGAATTATGCAATCATGGGTAGCAGTCAGCTACTCTGCCTAGAAATTGCACAAATCTCATGGATCGCCAGTCCAACTGCTTTCCAGAAATGCACATTTTCACCCAGCAATTGAGCATCCTCTTGCATGTGCAATTGAGATGATTGGTTCCCTTCAGACCAAGAAAAAATGATTTGCATGCATGGGATGCTTCTCCCAAGGAATCATGCAAAGGCATCCCTTGATTTAGGGATCTACTTTTAGCAGCTGGAGGTTGCATGCAAATATGATTTCGGAAACCTCCCATCAAGTGTTGCTCTTCCTAGATTTGTGGCATGTGCGTCACAACATTGATTTTATCAAAACTCATGAACCGAATGTTGCAAATCTCATTCCACACATCAATCTTGTAGCTCTGACATCCCACATCGCATATAGGAGTTGTCGGCACATTGAGCTAAGCTATTTTGGGTTAAGCCGCCTTTCATGTCTTTTGTTGCATATTTGGCTCTTTTTGTGTTTCGCTTTGTATGAATGTTGTCTACTTGATTTCAGTGAGTGATTGTTTTCATTTGGACACATACTAGCTTGTACTAGTATCATTTTAGTTTTCATTAACATATCACTACTATCGCACACATGAAATTGTTTTTCATGAATAGTCGTTGATTCGGTGACTCGCCTCACCCACATGCATGTCGTTCCATTTTCTGAATCTATCATTCACCATTTACATGCACAATCATTCACTAATACTTACACTCAGTATCGCCATGCATTCACATTCACATTTGCTTTCAATTTCCCGTCAGTGGGTCTGGGAAGCCTTAGCCCAAACTCTACCTCACCAAGACATCATTGTGCAATCCTTAGAGGGAAGGTTCCATCTTCCTCCTATGAAGTGCACATTTTTTCCCAGTGATTGTCCTCTAGTCTTGCATTATGCAATTCTGAGGGACAGTGACCGCTGGCCTAGAAAATTGTGCAATGTAGTCGCTAGGTTTGCAACCATTGCTAGTCGGGATTGTGCATTGCGCAATTCCAACAGTCAGCAACCAGGCTGGACTATGCATTTCATAGTTCCAGTAGTCAATCAACCTCTTAACAACTTGGACTGTACCTTGCATAGTCTTCGTAGTCAGTCTCCCGACCTCCTGGAGAAAATTGTGTAACCTTCATGATGAATCACACAAGTATGTTGCAAGTCAGTTCTCAAGTTCATTTTGGTTTTCAACTGACATATTTCTTTCCATGAGTGTTGCCACATCTCCAGGAATCACAAGTATTCATCTTCCTCTCAGCAGCATAGGTATAATGGTTTACAGGAGAGCAGAGTTGAATACACCATTCAGAGCACACTTGGGGATGTAGTCAATCAAGTGTCTATGAACTTGCCTACCCATGAAGATATCAAGTTGTTCATAGACAAGGAAATCAAGATATGATGAAAACGACATCACAACAAGTAGCACCATGAAAAGCAGCTGAAGGCAGCATACTGGATGCAACGAACGCAAGAGGAAGGTTGTTAAAAACAAAAAGGTAGAACAAAGTTGCAAGCTCAAGCATATCTACTTGTGATGAAAGCAACTTTGGAGACTCAGGCTATCAGGTGATAGCGTGACATGAAGATCATACGAAGGCAGAGAACAAAATAGAGAAGGAGTTGCATGTGCTCAAGAAACAACTCAAGGAAGAACAGGAGCTATATAAATAAGAGAATGAGTTGCAGTAGGAACATGTACAACAGGGGGCACAACATGCAAAGATGGATGAAACTGCGCTTGTACAAGTTATAGATTTATCACAGCAACTGGAACAAAGAAGACATGGCGATTGGTGTTGTTGATCACATGTAATGGAATTCAGCAGCATGCATGTCATTGTGCACATGCAAGCGATCTAACCCATTTGGCACACTCACCGAGGCAAAGACAAGAATAAAGTCTCACTAGAGCTGAACATGCGGTTGACATGTTTTTGCACATGACCACTAGCACACACTGGAAGATTAGCATAGACACTATGCATCAGTGTGTTTCTAGTTCAGTTACACCCAAGAAGACCATGCACATGCAAGCAGACAAGTTGGATGGAGGAGCCATACCAATGCACCCAGATTCAATGGAGGCAAGAGTTCACTTCAATAATATGTCACCATGGAGCACATGCACACCATTGCGAACGACCAAGCTTAGCATCAGCTCACCACCTTCAACCATCACAAGCATGTCAAAGAGTTGGTCAAATAGTAAGAGTGTCAGTGATGTCCTACATAGCTTGCTCAAGCCATTTTGTCTCACATGGGCACATGTGCATTGTGATGTAACGTCTTGTCAAGTGGAAGTTCAAGTGTCGATAGTTCAATGTAACAATCATAGAGTAGTTGAAGAGTCATGAGGATAGATCAACAGTCTCAAAGGGGAATGTCAAGGATAACTGCACCCTTTGCTATAAATAGTACCTCGTAACTCATTGGATAGGCTTTTGGTCAGCTAAGCTTCCGATAGGACTATCTTAGAGAAAGATTGGACAATATTGTAATGAGCCTTAGCTTCTCCATGACACAGAGCTAGTACATCTCTTTGGAGGAGAAGGCAGTTGTGGCTGTAATGTTCCGCTGTCGGAACTAGTGGTTGGACATGGATGTATTGTATGAATGGAACTTACACTTCTTAATATAACAAGAGCCAGCATGTTTCATGCCAATGTTGTATTGTATTCTATTCTATCTAGTTTACTCTAAATGATATATGTATACATGTTTGCTTATGCATGCATGTATAGCTTTCTATGTGTTAACACTCAAGTTGTCCCTAGGCTCCTTATAGGGATACGGCTGAGGTAACCACAAACCAATCTTTGGATTGCAGGTTCTAGCCCACCTGCAATCAGAGAGGGCTCTCTCTTTAATGATTCAACTTTATTTATGATCTTAGGCTAGCTTTTGTCTCAGGGGTTTTTTGGTTTGGGTTTGGATGGAAGGTAGAAATCTCAAGCAAAGAGGCAAGGTAAGGTGTGATAAGTTTCAAACCATTGGGCGTGGAGTCATGGATTAAGGCTTGCTATTGCGTCTTCTT